>JBAJNP010008781.1:0-19497 GCA_036877545.1 Yasuhikotakia modesta
GCTTGGTGCCAACCACAGCATGGGCAGGGCAAGAGGACGTGAGTGCCAGCTGCCCACGGTCTAAGAGAGGAAATGGAGAAATAATACATCAGCTAATGGCTAATGGACAACAGATGCGAGGGACCACATGCTGGTTAAGAGATGCAGAGGGATGGAGAGAGAGGGGCAAGGTTTATTTCCGCCACTACTTAACTTTTTTGGTTAGTATTTAAGTCATTTTATTAATGCTATTTTTATACAAAACCATACTGTAACATCATGAAATCTTCATAGCACACCTGCTTAGGTAGCTAACTGATTTTGCAAAATGTGGCATATATATATATTTCACATAGGCAAGCATTATAATGGCTACTTTACATTAGCATTTAACATGGTCATTCATTTAGATTTCAGAGAAACCATTTATCTCTGTGTTGGCTGTGAGACCGGGTGGGGGTCTCTGGTTCTGTTAAGAAAACCCACTGAAATGGCACACATGACCATGCACATTATTCAGCCCTGATGACGCATCCACAGAAAGGTCAATCATTTAAACCTCAGACCCAGAATGAATTGCTTGTCTGTGCAGGAAAGCATCTAAGTCGCTTCTGAGTTTTCTCTCTTTCTTTCTTAGTCTAACTCTCCTTCCCTGCTTTGTCTCTCTCTGTGTCTCACACTGGGCAACTTATGTTCCCACAGACTGACCTTGTCTCCAGGAAATGAATGGGTCTCCCATGGTTCATCGTTAACCAGAGAAAATTCCGCTGGACAAAAGTGGCTGTGCTGACATAGATGTAGTTCCTCGGTACGAGGGTCAACATCATTGCTCTTTTCCTGTAAGTCCGAAGCAAGTTGGGAGTTTGCGGCGTACCGCCCACCATGTTACACCCAGACCTATGTTGTCCAAACCAGGAACCCAGATGTAGGTGTATTACCTGCAAATGTTATTAGCGTATACCGCTAGCTATGCACATTTGAGTAAGCGTCAGATTGGAGGCTAATTTTTCCATAAGCCAAACCGAGACTTACTGAAGTACTACGGTAACAGCACACACAGCCCATAGTTAGCCAGCTAACCAGATATTTACATTCACAAACGTGACAGGCGTCAAAATGATGGATGGGTGTCCGTTTGGGGGAGGTGACAAGTATAATTGTTTTGCTCTGGTCGAGCGAATAAAGTGGGTCCCTTTTCCTGAGAGCTAAATGTGTTTTGGCTGGGGTTTTGCATGAATACCTGTAATGAGACATGCAATGGAAAACATTAGCAGTCAGATGAAGAAGAAAGTCCATCGATAGCAGATAAGTTATTGAAGTTGGGTGTGGATGTGTTTGGAAGACTCTCAGTGGGGTTTGATGGGAAGGGCAGTCGTTTAGAAAAGGGACTTCATGCTTACTTGCTATTTGTCAGAGCAGTGAGTGGAGAGCTTGTTTGCAAACATCACACTTGTTATAATACAGGGGGTCGGGGAACCGCTAGGGGGCCTCAGCAAATCTTCAAGGAGTGTTAATGTAGGATGCATGAATTTTACTCCAAATAGCTTTGAGATTTTTGATTTTTTTTATGAGCTACTCTTTAAAAAAACTTTCATCTTATATGTTTTGTTGATCGTTTTTATGCTGCATTTAATCTTGGCAACAGAATGAGCAAATGTTGTCACCTCAATAATTGGGTTGATTGATTAATGATTGATTTATTTGTATATTTTGCTCATTATAGTGTCGCAGCATTCAGGACAGATCCTGGTGAGATGAATCTTAGACTCAGAAGAGACCCAATCGATGCCAGACATCGGTCAGCCCAACATCATAAACCACAGGTTGGCCACAATTACTTTATAATTCCTTTAAATATTGCATCATATATTATTTTTAAAAACAGGCCAAGGTTTAATGTATTGTTACTGTTGGATCACTTGTTTGTTTTCAAAAACTTTGATTTGTCTAGAAACTTTTTTACTTGGCACTGAGGTAAAAAGTTTTACTTTTTAAGTTTTACTTGGCACTAATTTATCAACTTAAAAGTGAGTGTTGACGTCTCTTTTGTCCCTCGTAATATAAAGGCCCTAAAATATGATTTGTCACTAGACTGCACCATGGTAAAGAATATCTCCAAATCTAGCATGTCATCTTGTCCAGCTGTGGGAGAGATTTGATGACACGCATTTGCCATTTGTGTTATTTACGGTCTGTGACTTTTATAGTAACCGGTTCTTATTATTGGTTTCTATTAATGTATAACATAAGTGAGCAGAAATGAAGCGTGAGTCATTTGGTTTTATTAGAGCCTCGGTTCTTCTCGCTGGGCCGGCCTTTTACTCCAGCTGGGCCCGGTTAGTGAGAATTCATTAAAAAACTGCCACATCTTTCACACAATGTGCGATAGATGAGGATGCATTATTTGTCTGCATTTTGCCCTTACAAAGACCCCAGAATAAGCCCCCCCCATGCCATCTTTCTCTATCTCCTCTGCCTCCCAATTATTTGTGGTCCGAGGTGAAGCCCCTCCCCTCGCATCTCTGCCCGTGAGATAAGGATCTGCGAGTGATAGATTGATTATGTGTATTGTTAGGGGAAGTGAGGGGATTGGTCAGTGCCAGGTTCTGATCCGGTCTTGATAGTATCAAGGACGGGGAACGTTGCGCAAGCATGAATTAAAAACAGCAAGTCTGAAGGTCACGTTTAAACTAAGAGCACCAGAACTATAACTTGTGCATGTAACAAGTGTGTTGGCCCGATTCAAAAAACTCTTCAGTCATTCCTCTGTCTCATACAGGCCCATTATCTCTGTATGGCCTTCCCACCATCATCATCATCATCTTAGTAATATCTTAGAAGAGTCAGACTTTCGGGGGGCCAGCTGGCCGTCCACAGGGGCCTCATCAATAAAGAGGCAAGCGAGTTTGGGCAATAAAACATTTACCTTATCCCCCTTACCTGTCAGGGGCCCTTTCGCCCAGCCTTGGAGGTGCAGAAACGACGATACCAGCCCCTGGAGCCAAGTCTGCACACGGCCACATCCATCACCTCCCTGGAGGAGGCCAGAGAGGAGCTCAGATGGCAGGAGAGGAGGACACGCATTGATTCTGAGGTAAATAAATACTGTACTTCAGTCTGAATACTGAATACGATGTAAATCTGCCACACAAGAGCTCAAATCTCAGTTAGTGATGGAGATATTAGCTGTAAATAATGTTTACGGTATGAAAATTGTTCTTTGTGACATTGTGCAGATGCGCATTAATCACGCAACAGAAGCCTCATATTTTGTTTTCTCACAAATTTCAGAACAGATGGTGAAATCTCAAGTGAGATAAGATGCAAAACAAGTTAGCAAACAATCAAACCGAAGCCAAAAATGCAGCCTTCATACCGGTAACAGCTCTTCATGCGTGCAGCTATACTGCAATGTCATCTTTGCTAAGACATTATTAACTCTCCTCTCTAGTATATAATTATTCCAGAGGATTACCATAATAACGTTTATTCAATGTTACTTGAACAGTGCTGTCTCTGTTTTTAAACCACAGCGTTTTATTTTAATTACAAGCTCAATGCGCAATGTTTATTAATCACATTTATAATTTTTTCTTTTGCTCTGACTTTAAACAGTAAATTAGCTAACCCCATTAACACAGAACACCCCAAACACGCTGTAATAGGAGAGGTTGTTACTGGGTAAATCATATTATACATGTGGTGTCTGCAGGGCATGCAGAAACCTGATTAGAGTCTTTCTGATCCAGAATCTCACTCTGGTTTCCCACTAATTTCCTCCATGATGTTTCAGAGACACAGGAATGTTGCTGCTCCAATCACAGGCTTCATTCCAGTCCTGCTGCTGTTGATTTAAACTTCAGTTTGGATCATTCCAGAAAGGAACGCTGTACAAGAAACAAGAAATATAGTTTTTTTTTTACTAAGAATATGTTGTTAGTCAAGTTTTTGTTGTTGTTTTTCTTCTCTTTCTAAAAGATTTTTGACTGAAACTAGTGTTAGTTTTACGTTGAAATTAGTTTAGTTGAAATTAGTTTTATGTATATTATTTACTGTAATGTTATAGTCAGTAAAAGTTCATATGTCAATTAAAATCCAGCATTGCATTTTAATATTTTTAATATTTAAATATAAATATATGTAATATTAATTTTTTAATATTTAATATTTTACCCAAATATTCATTTAAATTTGGTAGCACGTTGTTTTGTGGTTGTGCGTCTGCTATGTTTTTTATATTACATACCACCCATCAGATGTTCAGTTTGTACTGACAGTATTTTAGTCAATGCTACAGTATTTTAGTCCTACCTATTTTACATTTGTAAAGCATAAAGTAGTACAGTAGGTACAGTAGTACAGTACAGTAGTTTGGTAAGGTAAATTTGTGTGTTTTTTGCTACTTAGCAGCTAAGCTACATAAACTAAAGATTTACAAGTGCGCAAACACAATATCTCAACATATTGTTTATATCTTTCTATATTTGTTCCTCCTAGTCTCCTGCTATTGTGTTTTTTCCTCCTTGTTTTGGCCTCCTAGGATGTTGTCACCGGGCATTGGTCTGCACTGCCAAAAGATCCCCTGTGAGGAGTCAAACTTTCTCTAATGGCTTTCAATGAATAAAAACTACCCTATTAAAATGCAATTCAGTGGCAATGAAAGCAGTAAGTGAAACAGCCGGCAAGCAGCAGAAGCGTTGTGTATTCTGGGACATTGGGGCCACATTAATTTTTGCTCTGTGATGTCCGTCCCATGTGCACATTAGCATGGGTTGCACTGTAATCTGTCTTGTAGGGAGGCTGGAGTCTCTGGTGGATAAGGATGGCTGTGGGAGATTGGGCCATTATTTAAAGGGCCAGCGCGGTGTTTGATGTCACCCTCCTTTTTGCCTTGCCTTGCACCATCAAAGCGTTAGCAAGCATTATTGCTTATGTGGAACTTACGTGACAGGAAGTCCTCTAATAAATAATGATCTTGTTTCAGGACTGTATGCGGAAAGTTTAACTTTTGCACAGCCAGTATTTACTGAACTTTTTTTGCTTATTGCTTTAATAAAATGGAAAAAAGCACAATGTTCAATAAATAGTAACATGTATTATTAATATTGGAATACACCATTTTTCCACCAGGCAGTAGTTTATTATCCTAATTGCCAAACAGAATTTAGTATCTAAACTATCTGTTTGTAATATAAGTTTTGCCAAATCATCAGCACAAAAAATATAAGGGGCTTTTAAAAAAAAAGAAATCCTTGTTCTAATTGATGTTTAGAGGATGTCATTAGTTTTTTTTTAAACCAAATAAATGCCAGTTTTTCACTGTATTTCTGTAGTGCAGTAAAACATTTATGTTGGCAGGTGGAACAATTATTGTTTCATTTCCTGTGTTTGTCTATGATTTCGTTTAAGACAGCAGACCGCATTTCCGGTTTAATCATCGTCATAAATGGCAGTTATCTCAAACTAACACATGCACTGGGAATAAAAACACTTTCTTTGTAGATTGTGTTCACCAAAAGTGCCAAGGTTGTTGGTTATTTGTTTGTTTTGTGACAAGCCAAGCCAATGCCCAGCGGACGTTTCCCCGGCCTCGGCGCAGACACCTCTTGTACCACATTGGATAAATCTTCCTCCAGACAAAGTGTCTTGGGTACAATTTACAAAATCAACCTCACTGTAATTAACATCTGGCATTTTTCCTAAGTAACCGCTATTTGCGTTGATGGTGTGCCCAGCAAACACACAGCGTGTGCAGGAAGTACCACAAGACATCACAACAATTAAGAAGCTATTTGGGTTTGGAAATGATCTGGGCTGGAATGAAAAGTGCCTGTGAGGGAGAGATGAGGCGGTGTGGTGATACATAAGTAACGTGCTGGGTTGTGAAACTAGCACAAGCATTAGCATTTAGCGAGAGTGTTTGCCAGCACCAGAGGCCAGTAATAAGCTAAAGACACAGGAAAATATGCAGAAAACAGCAGATACTTAATGTATTTAAATTCACTTTTTAGAATTTTAAGCTGTGGGAAAAGCTTAGATTAGGCATCACACTGCTTAGTGAAGGGGGCTCTGAGGTAAACATACCTTGACTATTTCACATTTTTAATATATTTTATTTAAACATTTTATAACTCTCTCAAAAATATTTGTAATCAGGTTTACCTGTTGTATATCATTGTATCTATATCTAAATTCATAAATGGTTAACAACTAAATATGTTTTATTTTTCTTTGTTCGAAAAAGTAGTTTTTAAGTAAATGATTGAATTGTACAATTCAAAACATTCATAAAAATGTATATTATTTTCCATTAGATTCACACTGAAGGATTATTGCTACAGCTATAATAAATAATGTTTAATGTATTATTTCTTTGTTTTATGACACACAGTGTTCTTCCACTTTCAGATGCAAACCGAAATCGAGGTACGAGGGCCAGATTCACACCAGCACTCCTTCGAGCAGGAGGCGTATGGGACCAGGCACTTCAGAGAGGAACGCAAGAAACACCTCCAGGGGGAAAGTACACGTCTCGCTAACATGCACACGTAGCGCTGCCAAAATGCATCCTGCCCTGGCATGATTCAGGAAAAAGGATTGGGGTTTGAGAGGGGATGCAGCCCCCCCAAAACAACCTCCATCTTGAGCGTCACAAATTTGTCAAATTTGACAGCAATTTAATAAATACCCACAAGTAAATGAGGAGAAAAGGTTTTTGTCTCCCTCCCACCACCAAACTCCTCACATTAGGTAATTGACTGTGTCTCTGCTGAAGGCCTTTCATGGATGAGAGTTCTTTATTGGCCCTTACCAGCAGGCACTACCCTCTGCATCCAGCGCAATTGCCCGGAAATTCCTCCTCCGGAATGAAATAAATAAAAGAGCCCCTGCTGCTGACGTGGCTTGTGTATGCTTGGCTAATACTGCATGTGGCGGCTCGGTTCCGCTTTGCCTTTTAATTGTTGCAGTATCTCTACAGCTTAGAGGTTTTGGGCTTTTTCACAAAGAACAGAGGAGGTCACTGTCGGTTGTAAACTAATGTTGTAAACAGTGATATAATGTTTAGGTTTAAACATGTTAACTTATTCAATGTTAACTTATTCATGTCATACTGAAATGCATCAAATTTAAAAGACTAATGTTGCTTAATCTCTTTGATTTCTTATGAAAGTAGCCTGGTATGTGATATGATCTGAGGCTGACATCTGGTGAACCGATCCGGATGCTGATTGGTCGATTCATTACAGCTGTGCATTATGGTACACAATACGATGCAATATTTGACATAAACACCTGTTTACCTAACAAATATGCATAACACAACACAGCACTGATAGAATAACACTGTTTATTTTGACTATGCTATCTAATACAAGCGCTTGGATTTGCAGGCCTTTAGGTGAGAGCGCGCTACTTGCTCAATAAAAGCACTGCTAAGATACTGTTAGCAAGAGTGACTGACGTCAGTTTTGGTGCTGATAGTCTCTGCTTTTATCTAGTGGCCCACGCCAGGCTCATTAACCCACAGCAAAGCTGCTTCAGCGGCTATAATTAATGCAACCAGCGCGTTATTTTGCATTAGCGCATTATAATGCAACTAGCACATTATCACTTTGAATGGATTAATTCTCCCCCTCAACACAAGTCTGATGAGTTATCTTAAGGAAGCTGAAATTCTCTCCCTCACCTCATTAAGGACCCCCTCCGTTACTGGGGTGGTGGGTATATTTCGCTCGCCTAATTATTTTGTTTATTTATTTCTTTACCTCGTCTTCTAAAGAGCTCAACTGCAGAGCTTGTTTTGATTCATCAAAATGCATTAGAGTTGTTTGAGACTAATGCACTCCAAAATATGCCCTCCATTTAACCTGGGTCACACACGGACCCGTGAGCTGGGGGCGGTGCTGTTCCCGGGAGAATTGTGTATGTAAGGACTGTGACAATCTCTGTGGGTTTGACTGTGATATTAGATTTATGCAAACAATTCACTTACCACAGTTTCATTCTGAATCTCTGTCTTAGATAAATCTGTCTTAAAAAGATGTTTTTGGAAGCGCTATAAAACTTGTAACTTTGTTGTGTAGCATTTTAAATGTGTATTTGTTTTTCTTTTGTAGATCCTACTTGCATGTAAATAAATATTCCATTTAAAAGTAAATAAACTGAAAAATATATTTGTTTCTTTTTGCACAGGTAAATGTTTCATTTTATTTAAATGTTTTATTAATGTTTTATTTAATACATTATTTAGCAAAGACGTTTCAAATGGACAAAGGTTTAAAGTGTATTTTGCTGTATGTGTGCAGTATTACATACGTTGTGTGATAAAGAATATTTGAACTTGTAATTTCTCAGAGGAAAAATCTTTGTCCCTTGATGACAATCCAGAGCCTTAAAACATAAATTGATTCTAAAGAGGAAATTAGATGGCACTTATTACACTGTCTCACTAGTAACCTAGTGTCATTTATCTGTGGCTTGATAAATGTTCCTGGTTTCTCTACCTCTGACGGCTACCAATGAGAAATACGTTGCACACAAACCTGTTTTTTTTAATAAATCTCCTCCTTTGCATTGACTCACAAGAAGATAATGATGGATATGGTAATTTCCAAGTGCATTTCTGATTAAATTATATCCATTCTTTTTTTCTTTCTTCTTCATTCATTTCTTCACCCCGCCTCTCATTGGACGCACACCTTGAAATGTGTTATTTCCCAGATTAACATGTCTTCACCTGAAAGCAGTGCTTGGTGATTTATCTCAATTGTGGAGATAAAAGGAGATGATGCAAGAAGGATTGCAGAGGCTCCGGACATGCTCAGATACATAACTAATGAACTTTACCTCAGATATGTGAATCAGGCTCATTTCTCTAAGGAGCTTTGAAGCCCCGACATCTTTTTGCTTTGGAACGCTGATGTCCATTACAGACAAAAGAATAAACAGTCCTGTGCAATAAATATATTTCTGGGCACTTTTTTGTCTCAATGTTTGATTGTTACTTAAAAGAACAGATTATGCCCTTTCTGTTGATGTGAATTTGAGTGAAAATTATTAATAATTATAATTTTACCAAGCAGACATTAATGGCAGTAAAGTATACTTGAGAAATATGGTGCGTTGTGTGAGGAAAAGTTAAGTAAAGTACAAAGTTTGAGAAATGTTTTTAAGGGAGTTTAATTTTAGCTCCAAGAAGCCAAAAGTGTATCTAAAAACCCTCCTAAATGTAAACGAAGGGCTGCGTTACAATGATTCAAGCTTGTGAAGATATGAAGTGACAGTCCAGAGTGATGTGTCGTCATCCCAGCTGAGGATCAGGCGTGATGCAGACAGACAGAGGCACAGGGTGTCTGCGTCGCCCTCTCCTATGTAATTAGTGCATTAGTTAATAGCCCCTTGACTAGAATGACCCCTCATCAGGCCATTCGGTGGCCGCTGATGATCCAGCCTGTGTTTTGATCTTTGCATCATCACCGACACTAACAAATTGAACCAGCAGGGCTAATTACAGCGGCTAATAAAGTGCAGACGGTGGCATTGCCTCAGCGCAAAATCCTCTCCATCGCCTTGCATTAGACTTTCATCAATCACGTTTTTAAACTGATATATCTGAGCGCCACACTACCAGCGCACTGCCTGGACACACAGTTATTTTCCTGCTCTTCTATTTTAATGTTGCTTCAGTAATTGCTTTTCCAGGACCCCGCTGCCGGACCCCCCCAGCCATCCCCGATGCCTCCCGACTGTTGCCTCTAAGCACAACTGGAGTTTTTTCTTTTTAATTATTGTTGTAGCACATACAGCAAGCTGAATATTTAGCCTAAAATGATGCTTTGTTTGTAACTCCACTTGTTAATCATTTCTGGAATAATGCATCACGGCGATATGTGTGATATATGAGGTGCGTTTAAATGCGAATGATATTCATAAAGCGCAATAAATAAGTAATGTAAAAGTAGGACAATCTGCTTTGACTCCAGGACAGGAAATGGCATGTGAGTGTTTCTGTTACACACA
Organism: Yasuhikotakia modesta; assembly: GCA_036877545.1. Lineage (NCBI taxonomy): Eukaryota > Metazoa > Chordata > Actinopteri > Cypriniformes > Botiidae > Yasuhikotakia > Yasuhikotakia modesta. The sequence goes on from JBAJNP010008781.1 coordinate 10,000, forward strand.
CACACACTCACTCATATCCAGACTGGACTACATTAGTGACCAAGACCCTCTGGGTTGATTCACTATATCCATTTTATAGGCATATAAAATCCCTCAGCCTCTTCATTTTCCACGTAATAAACAATTCGCCTGACAAGTCTTTTTTGTAACATGTATCAATTAACTTTACACCTTTTTCTATTATGTCAGCATTTCTTGTTTTATCATTGTTCACATAAACAGTAAATAAATATAAATTGACGCAATTGATTCAAAATGGCCTTTGCCATCAACGGTTATGAAATTCACATCAAACCTGAGTAGCAAATATGATGTTAAACATCACTGAACATCAAATATGATTTATTTTAGACTGGATGACTATTAAACCTAAGAAATGTGAAAAATGTATATCTATATATATTATATATATGCTAATGAGACAATCATATGTCAGTCATTAGACCAGATAGAATCACATGCTAAAATATTGCCGCGATACACGCAATATTTCCTGTGTTTTACACTACACTTGCTTATTCAAACATGAACTGCTGCTTCTGTCATTCTGACAAAGAAAACAGACACGTTTGCATGTTAGCTGTTCCTCTAAAAGTTTTGCATGGCAGATGTTTTGCATGGCTTGAACAGAAGATATTTCTCTCTTTTCACAGCGTGATTGAATGAATGAAATCAGAATAGATGTGTGTTACCCTCCAAGGACAGAGATTTGCGTTCATGTGCCAATTACAAGAGTCTGGTGCAGGTAATACCTTGTTGCAGCGCAGAAGAAATCTCATTTGGACGGCATGCGCTAGCTCTCTTAAACACAGACAAAAGGATTATTTTTGCCACACAGTATTACATAATTACCTGGAAACAATATCTGTCTCGTATTGCCAGGTAATCCTACCAAGATTGGCTGTGTGTGTTTTGCGTGTGTTTGATTAAGTCATACAGGTGTCGTATGACTGGATTTGATTGTGTGACTTCATGATTATATATATGACTATAATCATAAAGATTTGCAGTTTTATAATTGTTAAAAGCAATTGAAAAAATGTTAGCAATAAATTTGAGTACTAAGTCTTCAAACTAAGAGGATGAAAAGCTATCGGTCATAAATCATTATTTTTATCCTACAACAATCTCTAAAAACATATTTACAATTTCAATGTTCTGTCATCGTCTTTTCTAAAGATGACAAATAGCAAATTAGATACGACTTTTCGTCTGATTGGTTGGATTTAGACTCCAACAATTTATTTTTCATTTGTTTCTGATCCAACACCTGTATCTTTCACAAACCTCAAACAACATTTTGTGCTAACTAAAACATTGCTAGTCCGCAAACATTAACAGACGTTGGTGCAGCCAGCTACAAAAAGTGCAAAGGGTCCAAATAGCTCAGAGTGGGTCCAAAACCATCCACGTATAAAGGAGTGCTTTGCGATTTCCCTGCTGGCCTGTGCGGAGCTGCGCGATGGGAATTACTCCCTCAACTTCTCACTAGCTAAAATAATGTAAACTCATTTCGTCTGGAGCTCGGCTAAGATGTCAACACGTATGAATGCGAAAAGCGCATTGGACGCATTAGGAGTTGACAGGGGCCCTTCTTGAAATAAGTGAAATTAATGGAGCTCTTTTCATGTACGACAAGGCCGCGGCACCCCTTTCAGCCTGCTTACAGTCAAAGAAAAGTCAATACTTTTATATTACTCCAGGCTGACCTACCTTCTGCACTACAAGTGCTAGCCGTGCTAATTGGTTTCAGTTGTGAGGGAAAAAATAGAAAAGCTTCATTCTAAAGAACATTGGAGCAAATAAATCAATCTCATATTTTTTATCCCTTGTCTGTTTTTATTGGGTGATGCTGGAGAGAGAGGCAACAAACGTTTGGTTAAAATATGGGCTCCACAGGCTAAAGAGAGCCTGAGTGCTCATCTGAAGTCAACTGTTGTTATGTAGTTGTTAAATGTGGCACATGCTGAGGTGAAAGATAACTGAGAACTCTAAAGCTATTTTAAGAGAGCAGGTTGAAGTGACAAACAGAACATTAGTTAGAGGAGAGATTCAGTTTGTAAATTCAAAGTATTAGGGCTTTTAGAAACATGTCTGTTGACACACATTAATGTCACCAATAGAGTCACTAAAATTAATTTGGTGTGATAAACCTAAAATATGCAGAACTAAATGCATATATGTATACTAATAATGCTGCTTAAGTTGACTAAACTTTACTAGTTAATCTAGTTAAACTTTACTAGTACAACTAGTCAAACTGTTTAATGTTAAACCAGCTATACTGTACCAGTCATTCTTCAGTCATCTTCTTATGAGTCACAATGACAAATGCTTATGAGTGACATAGTTTAGACATAAACCTTATTGCACTGAGAGAAATCAATGTTTTAGCTATAAATCTCATCCTTTCTGTGTTTGTGATTGTTGTAAATTTGTCTATTTTTCACTATGGAAATGTCTTGTTGGGTTTCTTGTGCTTGGGTTTAGTTGTCAGAGTTAGCGCGGGGTGCTGTTTACAAAGACAGCTAGCTGCATCTTTTCCTGAGGCACGAGCGCACAGATGATTGTCATGGTTGCGTACACTGACTGACAGAGAGATCGCATGCTTGCCTGCCGAAGGGAAACAGTCAGCGCCCCAGTCTTTGACATTACTATGTCCTTGCTCAACTTCAGCTTATTTTAGTCTTTAAAAAAATGAAATATATAAATAAATCGCCTCTCCAACCCTCCCCTTTCTCTTCTAATTCTTAATCTGAGCCCATTATTTCCACTTTAACACAACAGTGTGTCTCATGAGCTTATATTAAGGAATTATGCAGGTGTTGTGGAGTAAGTCCGCCTCTAGAGGGCGCTACTGAGAGCCAGGGCTCATTGAGATGAGCTCTGTAGCAACTAGGCCACTAGCAGAAACTGAATCCAGTCCAACTAAAAATACCTGATGCTGATTTTTAAAAAAGAGGGCAGGATTTGTTGTGGCTCGTGTATTTATCATTAACTGGCTGAGTGGACATGTATTATAGCAATGATGAAGAGGCAGTGCTGAATTATGAGGTTAGGGTGGTTGTCAGAGCATTAGAGGAGAGAATGAAGAGTGTGATGGTGTTTTTTATAGCTGAACCAAACTGCTTTACTTTTTAACCTAATAGTTATCAGTTATGTGTGTGTGTGTGTCTGTTGAGTGTTAAACACTTTTTTCAATCTCCTGACATCTAATCTATGTGCTTATCATTTTAGCCCTTCAAGACTGTCTTAATCACCTGCCATGTTTTTGACAAGTTTGGACGACTGTACCCCACCGCTGGTAATATTGTATGAGATAGCAGACAAAATCAATAAATAAATACAATTATTTATCCAATTATGCATCATTTGTTTGTCTGGTTCAGAAAATGCGAAGGTGAGAAAAGGTGAAGTAAACAGTTTTACATTCAGCCGGCTGTCCCAGTAAAAACATGCTGTCCTCTTAACATAATTACATGCTATTTGTATCACGTTGAATTGCTTTTTGTAGTCAATACCTGCTGTGTTGATGAAAGTATTCTTTCAGAGAACTAGAGAGAAACAATTTTAATCCTGCAAAAGAGACTAATGAAATTCTTCCATTAGTTTATGCACTTACAGATGTCACTAGTGGATTCTCACAACACTTCCATCAATCAACGTGTGAAGGGCGGCCATTTTGTTGCATCGCTCCTGTGTTTTTAAGCATTTCCCATATATTGCTGCCAGAGAAAATAAATATAATTTCATTTCATTGATTGAGAAAAGGTGAAGGCACCCATTCAGTCCTGTGCTGCAGAGATTTCATGCCCACAAATGCTTTGTCTCACTGTGTGTGTGTGTGTGTGTGTGTGTGTGTGTGTGTGTGTGTGTGTGAACGCATGCAACTGTACTGCACATAGACACCAACCAGCAATCCCACCATCAGCCTCTTGATGAATCTGAGGCTCCAGCGGCAGTAATTTGGAGATGGGGGGGCTATCTGTCTGATTGCTCCTGGTCTGAGGTAGTTCATCACTTCACAATAACTCAACCTGCTGCTGACTCCTGCCTCCAAAACAATGACGCTCTTCCATCAGGGCGATTAAAACAGCCCTAGTTCCCTGATCTGATTACTTCCTGTTTTTACGTTGCCTTTGACCCTGTGTAAAGATAGTGCTATGGACTGCTGGATGTGGGAAACATGATTCAGGTCCAGCTTGTGTTATAGCCGTTGGAAACAAAAAATAGCCTCTCTGTTTATTCAAGGAAAAGGTTTCCATGAAAATACTTTTCCTCAAAATATTAGCCAATAATATAAACTACACACTAAAGCTGCTTTTTTGAATCACTGCCCATTTTTAGGTTCCCAAATTCTACCTGACAAAGTTCTAGAAATTTGCTGCTGCTCCACCTGCAACCCTACAAGATCTCAAGATTAAGAAGATCGTTGAAGAACATGCCAAAGAAAGACAAAGAAAATAAAGTCCTGCTTCTTTTCTCTCGTGCCAGCATAGCATGACCTGTAAACATAAAACTAATTGGGTTTTTCTTTATTAGATAATGAAGCAAAGCCCACAGAAAATCACAGAAGCACCACCTCACAGAACAGTGTGGGCCCACATAGAGTGCTTTTTGATGGGCTATCTAGACAGGTCTTGGCTTCGATTCTGCAGTGGAGCTCAGCCAATATGTAGCAAAGAGAATGAGGCAGACTGACAACGGGACGTCCTCTTCACAGAGTGAAGCCATATGCAAGAGAGAAGATACACCGCTGAGGAGGGGAAGAATGGAGACGAGTGGTAAAGCTTGCTAATGAGTAGAGACAGGAAAAATATGAAATTTGCTTGTCTTCATAATCCAGGGAAAACTTTTCCCTTGGTGTAATATATGATTTTCCAGTGCCTTTTGTCTGCTCGGTTAAATTTGTGCTTTGGAATATTAAATATAAGTTTTCATATTTTAAATGCAAGAGCTTAAGACACTATTATTGAAGCCCTATAGTAAAAACAATAATGCACTGTAAAGTCACAAGACTATAGTTCATACAATTACTTATGTGCACTACAGTCCATGCCTTTAAAAGCTATATGAAATTTTTTTGCAAAATATTTTATCACAAAAAATCTGGTTTGTAAATGACTGATGATATTCATCATGTCAGACCACCGCAGCAGAACTTCACCATCAAACCACCTGAAGTTATTTCTAAAGTACATCAGCTATCATTCATTCTCTCTGGCTTTGAGAGAAACAACTGTGTGAGGCTGGTGAGCGTCTGGGTCGGTCCAGGTTTAGGGTCGGAGTCATCATTCAGACCATCACTCACAGAGAAGAGGGGGTCCGGCACTGAGGGTGAGGGGGTCCTCCTATGCCGACTCTAGGCCAATGGTGTGTGTGTGCGGGGGAGCCAGAGAGAGAGAGGGGGTCAGAGAGCTGACAGTGAAGTGATGGGCTGTCTTAGTTCACTGCTGAGCCTCAGCAGGATGTGTCAGAGATTCAGGCTCACTGCCGGCGCTGGCTCACCTCCTGCCTGTCTGTCCACTCCGCCCTGTTCTTTAAAAAATCAGTCAATTTGACTCTTTCTCTTTGCAATTAGCCTGCATGCTCATATAATATTGAGACAGAGTCAAGCATGACACTCAGGTGTAAGTTTGACAGCTGTGTTTAGGGGTTAATTTTAATCTTTAACTAAATAAAAACATATTTGCTTTTAGGACAATAAGTTCATTGCGCATGTTTGTGCTGTAATTTTTAAATTATAATCAGGCACATTTTTATCCTATAAAAATATGATAAATAGGACTGATGGGAAAAACAAAACATTTTTATTTGTGAGTAAAGTGCGATCTAGGCAAATTATTATTTTTTTGTATCATAATTCATTTTTTCATTTTTCAGTCATACATTATATTCAGCTTTTATTGCTGAAAAGATCTTATTTAATGACATTGTTTTTTACACTCTTTTAAACCCACCATCTATAAGATACAGATTTTATACAGATATACAGATTATACAGATTTTGATAATAAAATTACCTCTAACTATCCATAATACAATCAGTCATGCACTTGTGGGGAAAATTTGTCAGCTTCAGTTCACGGTAAAGTGTTCCAAAAATCTCTGTTTGCCACCTACAGTAACACCAGCTTTCATCCATCTTTCCAAAACCTGGAAAGCGTTTGCAACCTTTCATGCAAATGCATCTCATTTGAGACTAACACACAGCAATCTGCAAAATTAAAAGACACAAATCTCCTCTATCGTCCCCCGAGCGGAGAAAGAACCTTAAGCGGAGGCTGAGCGCTTTGTAATCTGAGTTAATGCGCTTGTAGGCATGGAATTTGAATTGTACCGAACTGAGCGGGAGAGCCGGGACGAGAACCCGCCAGATGCTCTGGCAGATGCGGCGTTCAGCTCACTTGGGTGATTCCATAATTACATTTCACATGCAGATACGAGCAGACATTTCATGCTGCTTCACCGAAAGCCTCGGCCCCTTTGACTTCCCTCAGATTAATGCATAATATTGTGACAGTACGTAGTGTGAGTTACAGATCTTCATATTGATGTATGTGTTACTCAACATCAGCTGCAGGCAGCAACAGATGTTTGTGAGACGTAAATAATCTGGGTTTTTATTTTGTGTATTCACTTAAATAAAATGTGATGTTCGGTTGGGTCACACAGAGCTTTTGTATAAACGTTTGATTTTAAGGGTTGTGGCCTAGCGCTTAGTAACACTTGGAACTGAAATGGGTGATGTGAGTTCGAATCTCAAAAAGCCACGCAACTTTTCCTGTCACTATTTTGGCCTGACAACTGCTGACAATAAAAGTGGCCAAAAAGAACAAAAAGCAAAACATGAGCACAAATTTTAAACTTTAACTTTGGACTCTTCATTAATGTAACCTCTTTCGAGTTAGGTCCAAACGTTTGAGAAAATGGAGGTTTCACTGATGATTCACACATTAATATGTAAATAGGACACTTTTAGCCCCTTTGTTTTTACTTTGGACCAAGCTTGCCAAACAAACAGGAATTCTCCACACACAAATTGGGATACAAATAGAATCCAGCAGGCAGGGCAATGATATATACCGATCAGAAGAGGTATTGACAAGCATTTGTTCTGCCTGCTGCATCACAAAAAGACAGGTGTCTATCTTCAACAGCCTTATTGACAGGTTTGTACCTCTGGCGATTGTCAGCCACCAGAATGACAAGGTATTATTGATAGATAGGATGTGCTGACGTGCTTTTAAAAGAAAGAGAAAACAAACAAAGAATCTAGTTTGAAACCCAGATAATCACACACAAAGTATTCAACTTGAAAATTATCACCATAGCAACTGGGCATTATGGGACGATTACAATGTTTAGCATATTTCAGTTGGCTGAACTGGAAATAAAGATGATGCTAATAAGCAATGGAGGAACGTGTCAGCTTTGGCCCACGCTGAGCGACCCCAGGCCCTGACGGTGACCCTGGGCTCTGGACAGGTACTGCTCACCATGAGGACTGTGCCCTGCCTGGCTCAACTCAGAGAATCAATCAGCCCAGCTGTCAAAGACTAACCTGAGAAGACAGCCGGGCTACGGAGAGTCAGACAGAGACGCTCCCAGCGGGACTCCATTCACTTTTGCTACCAATACTGGGCACCTCAAAAGAGAAAGACTGTTTCTCAATGCGTTCTTGTCTGTACTTTTTTCTTGTGATAAGTCACCAGTTGCTGCCCAAGTGCTGTTCAAATTCTAAGCACTGTTCTAAATTTGTTTTCTGTGGTGTGAATTTCAGGCAAACGCCAGGTGGGAAACACTTTTGGCTGAGGTCAAAGTTCATTAATTTTTTTAATTAAAGTAAAACGCTGATATTTACTTTTGACTGAATTTTGTTTGGGTTTTTTCCCATTGTAGACATAAGCTTTTATAATAAATTGTTGTGTTTTGCATTATACTTCATTTTATTATAAATACACTGAAGATTTTCAGTAGGCAGGTGTTAAAATGGAAACTATAAGAAGCAACATTATGTATAATATCATGGTATTGTTTGTTTTTAATAAAGTAATTTTTTTGTACTTTTTGAAGTACAAAGTACCACAAGAAGCATCCTTGTTGTCTATCTTCATATTTTTCTGAGCTCGTTCTTCCAAGGTTGCCTGTTTCCACTGGAATGCAAGTTTGTTCTTTGCATTTTTGGAATTGAGAAACCGTCTAAGACTGTGTGTGAATGTCATTTGTATGTCATAGTATAATGAAACGTTTTCAATTTACATTAACTGTGCCCTGCAGGAAAAACTAGCCTAGCTCAACTAGCATACCTACCAGCAGCTTCAAATGACCAAATAAAACTACTGATTATTAGTTTAAACGTAGGTACAGTTGTGTTTTCTGCCATGCCAGGTTTTTTTAAGACGTTACAAACAGTGTGCAGGCGGTAAGTGCAGTATCTGTATAACACATCTCTAATTGTTAAGCAAAAGCTTTTATTTTTGTGTATGTTATAATAAACAGCAGTCTTGCAGTGGACTGTAGAATTTATGGCAGCTAGAAAAAGACAATAAAGACATTTTTGAAAGAAGTTTTTTGTCTAATAATAGCAATTTATAATGTGCTGTTCAAATGATTTTTAGATGATTCCTATTTAAACTGTTTTAATGTCAGTATATGCTTGGAAACTAAACGAAGCACACTAGCGTTCATGTTCTCTCAATGCACCCGTTCTATTGAGCATCAAACCTCCATGACCTTCTGTTCTGTGGCTCCTAAAGCACACGCTCGCATCTACACCAACACTGACATGTCCTGCAAGTCTGTGTCTTGCATCACCTCAGGAAACTTGTGGCTAATTTCATTATATTTGGGGGGGAGTAGCAAAGAGAGAATGCAAATGAGTGCAGACAGCTGGTGCCTTCCTGGTGGCGAGAAGTGATGGAGGGCCCCAAGGCCTCGCTCATCAGCCCCTCGTCCTGCTTCCTCTTTTCAGACAGAAGCCCACCGGGGAGGAGGCGGGTAGGCCGCTCCGACAGCGGGACCAGATGGTCCGAGAGGTAAAAAGCGCGGCTCATTCAGTTAGCGTGATGCTATCGGTCACCTGGGCGGCGGTGCTAATGCCTGCGCAGCCTACGGGCGTCCGATGAGCTCGAGGTGCAGAGCTGCTACGCCAACCCCCCTTGTGAGGAACGATAGGCCTTCCAGTCGATCACACTCTCTCACACACACAAACTGAACACACGTGTGTATCTTGGCTGCTGCCTTCTGGTCTGTGACCTGCATTCATTTGTTTAGAGAACTCAAGCAGCTGTGCGATGCTACTGAAAATAAAGATAAATCTATATTTTGTGTATACATTTATATATACCTGTCTGTAACTCTACGGCTGTACTGTAGACTTCTTAACTCAGCACTGGAGCCTTACAATTGATCTTAACAAGTAACAAACTGTAAAGTAAGTAAAAGCTGGTCTGTTTTCAAAATGATACATATATACTGTACACACACACACATATA
>JBAJNP010008782.1:0-19494 GCA_036877545.1 Yasuhikotakia modesta
CAAAGCACATATTTCTGTCAAGATTTCTTAAAACAAAAACAGCATCTTTGCTTTCTCAGTTTTCTCACTAGTGTGCAAGTTGTGAAACCTGTGTGAAAACTCAAATTCAGAAGAACTTATTTCTATTTATGGAATTAAAGAGTGCAGTGTATGTGTATGGCTCACTTACCACTAGGTCTAGGTCCTGCATGAGGCTGAGAATAACCTCATACAGCAGAGGCCGTAGCTCTGGTTTAAACTTCACAGATATCCACTGTCCAATCAGCCAGATGACCCGCCTTCTGATCAGCTTATATCTGAAAGCACACCACAAAAGCTCAAGAAATAAGAGTTCCTTAATGCAGTTTTTAATCTTTTTAACGTCTTTTATAAAACGTTTATAAAAGACACGGTTCTAAACGTCCATAATAGAGAAATGACGTGTTGAGAAATAGTCTTTCACTCTTCCAATCCTGCAGTCAGCACATTTTAAACTTTCAAATGATGTTTCAATTTTCAATGAAGAGGGCACAATTTTACGTATCTGTTCCTAGGAGTGAAAAGAAAAATGACATGAGGTTAGCATTCAACAGAAGAAAACTTTCTTTTAAATGACTTCATGCCCAGATAAAATTAGAAGATCAGGCTGTCCAAAGTCCGAAATGAAACACGTCATTTAAAGTTGGGCGTAAAAATTGTAAATGTGAAGGTATGATCGTTACCTAAATGCCAGACAGTCTTAAAATCATGCGCACGTAAATGAGCCGCTATCGCCTTAAGTGGCAAGAGACATTGGAAGAGAAAGTGAAAGTAAAAAAGATTCAAGTGTGGTTGGAGAAGACCTCTGAAGAACATTTCCCAGCCTAGTCAGTGATTCAATTTCATAATCAGTGTGAAATACATTCACTGACCGGGTTTAAACACGCATCATTTGCCGATCAAGATTCGCATTCTCATTAAATCTGTATTCCAAAAGGAGGTTTATATATTCCAAAACATGCACAGCAATTGGAATATTCATGAATGCAGGTTAATCGTATTCTGAAAATACTAAGACACACTTGTTCATTTCCCACAATTCTGTTCGACTTACTCTTGCTTTTTATTACACTGCATTTTAATACATTATTATTTATGTCCTCTACAAAAGTAGACGTAGGGCTGAGGGATGATTTGTGGTCCGCTCAATCTTTTACACACAAGACTGATGCTGCGCTTTCACCCATTGACTTACGATCATTTCTTGTAAGGTTTGTCAATAATTCTCTCCCCAAAAAATGCGCACTTGACGTCTTTCAGCTGCTTGTTATCTTGTAGCCATCACATTTAGTTTCTTGCCAACGAATGCAGTCACATATACTTACTATAGAACTATGCTTATATATTATTAACAAAAATCAAATCTCAAGTCACCAGCAAAAATTCAGCACCCATTTGCAGGATCAGTTCTTAAAAATGAGAGAGTCACGACTCTAAGCCCCAGGGGGACCTCACACGTCACTGAAGACAATAACAGCCAGACTGGAAGGAATTATTTCAAGTCCTTTTTTTGAAGAAAATATCGCTGCTCTGCCAATGGCATTGATAAAGTGAGAGAGTGCGCCAGAGGTTTAGGCCGCTTTGGTCTGGTTGCCAGCGAGCGACAGAGTAATTAGAGCTAGTGGTGATAAAAACTTCAGCGTGGCAACCAATGCCTTCCTGACCCAATATTCCCTCCTTACATTGACTGTAAAGGTCGCTTCACAGAAAGCAAATATATTAGTCAAGCTTCAGGTTAAAATGAGTTTAATCTAAGGTAATGATGAGTTAGAATGTTGTGCTTGTTGCACTGTGTGTATAAAAATGACAAGTAATCAATGATTATGTCACTCACACATAATAGAAAATACAAACATGCATATAGTGCAAACGCTGAGACTGAAAGCAGGTTATACAGGTTGTGTCCACAGGGATTTCCTGCTCCTACAAACTATGAATTTCACTACTATTTTATTAATTTAAAAGGAGTTTAGTAAGTAATGTGACAAGAAAAAAATGGGTACATAAAAAACAGAATGATCACTTAATAAAAATCATTTTAAAAAACAGACACCTAAGTGTCCTAAACATTAAACAAAAAACAGATAAATAGTTTATCCTTTTTCAAGCAAATGAATCACACAAATTTCAAAACGTAACAAATAAATAGTATATCAATCAATATCATGACATACTGTCAGTTGCAATATAAATTCATAAAGAAATTACACTGTCATAATGTATGTGGTTGTTCATATTCTTTCCATTTAAAAGTTGCCAATCAGGTGCTGGAGCATATAAAACTATTTAACCAATCACAATGTCATTTTCATCATTATCTTAATCTTCATCATAATCTGTCATGACATAAATGTCTATCCTAAAAAAGGAAGTCTCACAGGGGTCTGGCTGCCTTGTCCCTGTGGACAAAACTCATACTGCTGTGAAAAACGCATCTCACAAAAAGTTCTTACATTTATATTAAATGTAAAAGAACTTTTAAATGTGTTACATTTGGGTCACTGTAATGGTTTCATGCTGAAAATTGAATTTTGGGATTTAGTAATGCCCTCTCATCGCATGCGCTTGTCGCTCATGAACATTTGTGAGCGTTCTGGGAATTCAGAAATTCAGCCATTTAGTATTTCAATCTCAAAAAATATCAAAAGTAGAAAGAAATACATTCACAGCTGGCCTTGAAGAAGCCGACCATAATATTCAGCCGTTATTCACAGAGAACAGAAAGGATGACTGATGGATTTAAAGAGCACTGCTGTACCTCAGACAGATGTCACTCAACAGCTGCTGATAACCTCAGGCTTGTCTGTGTCAAAAGGAAGGGCGGGAAACTGACGCTGCGCACAGGAGAATAAAATCCTGTGGGCTGTTATAATTGTGCTGAAAAACTAAAAGTGCCTTTACAGTATATAACAACTTACTGCTTATGACAACTTACTGCTTATGACAACTTACTGCTTATGACAACTAACTGCTTATGACAACTTACTGCTTATGACAACTTACTGCTTATGACAACTAACTGCTTATGACAGCAGTTGGAAATGAATAGTGAAAGTGATATTTTGATATTTGAAATAGGTTGTTTTAAGTGCCGCCCACAAATGCGTTCTAATAGCTGAGACATAAGAATGGGGTTGTTATGCTGTATTGTTTCTCTCTGTCTGTCTCTCTCTCTCACACACACACACACACACACACACACACACACACACACACACACACACACACATCACAGAGCATGGCAACACCTCCTTAATTAAGACACTTAGACTCTAATGAGTAACAAAGCATAAAAATTAAACAACCCATTACACTAACCATTTTCCCATCACACTTTCACTGTCACCATTTTGCTAATGTGTACATTCAGTTTGAGTGTGTAGGATGAACTGAAAAGCTTGGCCTGATAGCTGACATTTGCATGAACTCTGTTGTGTCTGTTGTGTAGTTTACTTTGGCCAAAAACTCCCTGTGCACCCTTAGAAATGCAGAAATTAGGTTGCTATCACACTGGAGCTATGGTGTGACGGTAATATAGCAACAAGCAACAAAAACGCTCATTCAAACACAACCTAAAACCTGCAAGCATCCTTTTGTAAACATAGGCATCTGGTACAAGGTCAAATGTCAATTCTTAGTGTGAATTTGGGAAGTGGTCTCATAAGCTTATGAGACCAGTGTAGAAGATCTGGGATTAGCCACTTGACATGACTCACTCTCCTGAAGCCAAACTAGCATCGCAGCTGCAGAACTTAAGCTGAAGGTCATTTCATGCTGCCGCTGCGTCCCACACTGACCACCACACATTCTACAATTTTTCCAAAATGCCTGTGGTGTGACTTTTGCAATGTACTTGAAACGCGATAGATTGGGGCATACGGCGAGGGTCACCGAGCGCTGACCCCAATCTTAGCATGTGCCAAAAGATGCGAACTAACGGGGACAAAAAGGACACCTGCCTTTAGGAACATCATGGTAGCAGTTTTCTGAGGATCTCATCAAGTTTGTATTGAACTGCAAGGTTCAATATGACAAGCAATTGTAAATGAAAGTGGCATGCAAACAAATGGACAAACAAAACAAATCACATTGTGTACACCCAGCTTTAGTTGGATTCAACAGGCTTCTCCTGCAATCGATACCATCTTTAGCAACACCTGTCCTAAAGCAGGTGTCTCTTTTGACCTCGGAGGCAGTGGATCAGCCCACAGATAATTTGTTTGTCAAGGCAAAGCTCAAGACTCTTGACTTGGTGACACTGTAGGTCAGATGAAGTGATAAATCAATGTGAGGGTCTGGAGGAGCGCCAGCTGGAAAATGGCATCGCACAAGGTCAAGGAATTTGCAAGAGTTTCTCATAAGAAGCAATGGGGCCAAATTACATAGGTATAACGTGTATGGTGAACTTTCCGCCGCATATAAACTTGTCAAATCCCAAAGCGCAGATGTCAGATGTCAGCTGTCAGCACCAGGGTTAGTCATGTGTCTCTCTGATAATCCCTTTGACGCTTCTTCAAGCATATGAACCTATCACGACAGCGACAAACGCAGATGATTAAAAAGTCGGAGGCATACATTTGCTTGCTCTGTGTCAGGCATCTAGATTCACATAATACCTGCAAACTCATACATGCAGTTGCTTGATCTCACAGACCCACATAAAAGCCCACAGACGTGCATACTTGCCTGCGGATGCCTGCGCACATCTTCTGTGAGGAAGACAAAAACTTTTCAGCACATTTTGTGCCAGGCAACAGAAATGATGGACGTGGTTCCATTCAAACATTGAACTTTGATGTCACATTTACATGCAGTTCCAAGTTATGAAATATGCAGATGAGGTTAAAATCCCACCCGTCTCACTAACAGAAGCCTGTTCCGACCGACCTCAATGAAAAGAAGGAAATTGAAAGACACATTAACAAACACAGTGGCATATGGAAAAGGAAGAAAAAGACGGTCACGGTTTCAAATGTAATCGTAATGAGATCTTCCACAACACAGCTCTGTTACACCTTTCTCTCTCTCCCTGAAGTAAAATATTACTGTGTGAAGTCCTGATTATGTATTTTTTATGCAGAACTGTCACTACCTTTAAAACACTTCAGGAATTGTATGCCAGTGTTGGGAACAACCGATTCTGAACTAAAAGTAACATGACAAAACTCCACATACTTTTTTACTCCCATAGGTTTAATGAAGCAAGCAACTTTATTTATATTTTAATAATATCTGTGATTTATATTTTAATAATATCTGTTTATTTACATTTTAATCTGTGACTCAACTCCTTAAGACATACTTTTATAGAATAGTATAATGGTAGATAAACTACATTGGTGCTCTGGAACACTTAACTCTGATTGGTCAGTCGCAACATTCCAAGGCCAATTATTTCCAGATAATTATTGCTTGACATGCTAATTTTAAAGCAGCTTCACCAACACTAACATAACTAACCAACATGGCCCGCAATAAATATCCACATTCTTTTCTTTATAGAATATTTCTGTGACGTTTTTACGTCAGTAGTAACCTAACACATCAGATCCAACTCCTCATCAGATGCACTGCGGGAATCTCTCAGTAAAATGTCGTCTAACCGATCCATCAATTACAGCAAATATAACACAGCTATTGTGAGAATGTCATTGAGACATAGTGTAAAGATTATCCAGGCTCCTGTTTGAGAGGTTTATCTAAATCTCAATATCTTGTGTGCTCTGTTTTTTAAAAGACTGGAGAAAAAAAAATGATCCTTCCAGGAACTACTCACATTTGCCTTAAAAAACTTCAGATGATGAAAATGAGATAGAGAGAGTAACTATTAAGTTACACGCATACAAGCATACCTGCATACCTGCATGCCTCCACATAAGCAGGCTAAATTTCCAGAAACAATCACAGCTAAAGGAACAACTTGGAAGAACTTGGAAGGTGCTGAGGTTCATCCAACATTCTATTTGATAAAGTGACGCCTATCTCTGCTCACAGAGAAGTAATGGAATCAAAAAAAAGAACTTCTAAGAGAAGATTTAGTCTTTTATCTGCTGAAGGGCTAGACCCTGCTGGAGAACACAAGAGATTCTTTCAATGCACCTGGTGGATGACATCACATCTCGGAAAAACAATATGACGGAATACCACTTTATCTACAGAGCGCAAAGCTTAAGATCTCTGATGGACTTCCAGACGTCGTTCACTAAAACGTGTGACATTTTCAGGCCCTCTGAGTAAAGGTTTAAATGATTATCCAGAGGAAATGGCGGAAGTGTATTAGATTATACCTGTTGTGACTGACTTGCAGTTCTCCAAGAAGTTGGTTTTTAAACCACTGATCGAAGTCGACATTGTCAAACAGTTCGTATGCCGCTAACCCCACAGCATTGTACACTGAAACAAAATGATTAAAAAAATTCAGTATCTAAAAATTTTTAATGTGTGATCAGTTATTTAAAGCTGATGTGTGTCATTTCTGACATCAACAAATAAAATGACATCACAGATTTCTGAAGACACCCCTGGTCTGCTATTGGTCAGCCAAACAGATCGTTCCACCCAAAACTAATGTCATTGGTTAAGCCAATGTGTCTAATTAGGATACAACATTTTGAAATTGCTACAAAGCCATAGCTTACACTTTTCACATTTTTACACCTAAAGTTGTCTCGGCAAATTAAATAAAGATGAAAGTATTTTAACATACAAATATGACACACTTCAGCTTTTCTTTTCAACTGTATTCAGAAGAAAGAAATGGACCTGCATCCTTCATGAGCATCTGAACTGGGTCTTCCACATTACTGGGACCTGTGAGAGAAAAACAGACATTATGAATATCATTTAAAGCTGAGACCATATTCCAATGTATTATTTAATCAAGATATTGGACAATAAGGAAAATCTAACAAAAATTACTGCTAAGCTTAATAAACTTTGTAATTTCAGACAACTGTCACCAAATGTACACTGTAGGTTTTAAAATGGTCCCACTTTTGTTACAAGCAAAATATGCTTTCATATATCTGTACATAAACACAATTTTTCAAATAGCTGAATAGTAGAACATGAAAAGCTAGCAAAACCAAAGCAGCAAAAATTCCCATTCCAATTCCCCATAGCCAATCACAATTAGCCAATCACAATTAGCCTTCCCCGAGCGATAATTAGGAGGAGACGCCCCTTAATGTCTACATATAATTAGAACAGGAAAAGGAAATAAAGACAATGACACCACTAGGAAACTAAATGAGGGGTCATTATTACAATCATCATGTGAATGCCTTTATAATGCTGCTCACACAATAAGAAACAGGATTTGCTTAAATTACTAGTTCATTTTCCTATATTCTCCTGTTTACCATAATTCTTGGAATTTTAAATGGAATTGTTGAAATAAAATACAACTGTCTCTGCAAACTCTCTAAATCCATGCAAAATTATAATATTCAGATTATTATGGCCATCTTCCAGAACTACAGAACACTATATATTAATGATGTACAATGATAATGTACATTATAAAGTGTGCAATGAGCAATTCTAATGAAATACAGACCCTTATGACGCTTTTTGTAGTGATAAATCAGAAATCCTAGATACATAGTATAAAAGTAATATTACATCTACTAAACTTTACATCTATCTGCACAAAATGCAAGTGAACTTTCAATTAAAAACCAGTCAGAAAATAACTCATAACTCTGTGCTTTAAAACATGGGCAGCTTGTGAAGTCATGATCTCCAGTGCTCCGGTCTTGACTCTATACATCACACTCAAATGTTCACCAATTAGATCCCAGGGCACCAACCAAAATTCCACCACAACCAGGAAAAACTTGAACAAATAAACCCATCATTTACAATCACCGATTTCATGTTTGATCATCACTCAAAAAAGCACTTGAGGACTCATCCCTAGTCAACATTACATTTTGTGTTTCAGATCCTGACTTTCAATGTGAACTTTTCAACCCCACTGTATACGTGAAGCTAGTCCACTATTCTGATGAACCCAAACACATCTGAGTTATTCACTGATTAATTAGGGAATCTAGATCAAAGGCAGTGAGAGTGTAACAGTTGTCAGGCAGTCCTTGTGTTTGGCTGAGACTGTTAGCTTAATTGCTACCTGTGGCTCTTAGCGGTGCACTAGCGATGAACTCTATTTAGCTTAGTGTGGAGTGCTTTAAAAGGTGACATATGCCCTGCAAGGAAACTATTAAAAAGCCAACATCTGAAACAGAACACCAGATAACTTTTAGACAGATTTTTTAAAAGGTACAGAAGATCGTTCCTTTAGAAACAAAGCGATGTTTGAAGACCTGATGGCATGGCGCGTGTCATTTGATGTCAAAGCTCTTTACACTCATGTCAGCAGGAAATCGGAAATAAAAAGTACTTCTATGTTTAAACACTTTAAAAAGACATTCTGTGAAACAACTGTGGCATCAGAGCATGTTATCATAGCTGCCTCATAGAGAAATGATTTAACATCAAAATATTTCACATAAGAGGTTAATATCGTAGTAAGTGGGGATACTAAGGATCACAAAAAAATCAACCCTCAGTTTCATAAGAGAATCGTTTAATTTCACCAGATCTTCTCTCACTTCATCTGACATTTCTTTCATAGTCAAAACACTGACGGTTAATCATTTAACCAGCAGGTTCCGTTTGATCAACGAGTCTTTAATAAGCATATTAAAAGCTTTGACTTGTCTAATATATTCATTGTGCCTTTGAACTGTTGACATATTTTAGTCTGTTATAAATGAATCTGTATTGGTTCATTCAGACCAATGGAATGAACTGTTAATTCATAAAGAACAGTTAATCTGTCATTATTTTCTGACTCTTATGCCAGTTAAATGACTACACACTTATAAAAAAGTATATATTATATACTTATTATATTATATTAACTGTATAGTTAATATATTCTATACTGCAACAGTCAGAGTACATACATCACTTACAGCCCTACCTTGATTATTTTTGGTGAGGAACACACTGAAATTAACTTTGCATTTTCTGATAATACCTCCAATACACACGTTTTGGGTTCCAAGCAAAAAAATCTTAGGTTAGACATGAGCTTTGGAGAAAAGCATTTGTTGTCCTTTATGGATTTTGATTAGTCCAGGTCACCCTGAACTAACCAGCTATGCAATGACTCTTGTGTTCAGATCGACATAAGGGTGGGTAGATAATAATGAAAGTTAAATTTTTCTTTCTCAGAAAACAAAACCAACCTTGTAGATTCTGCACCATCTCCAGAAGCACTGGCGTCAGAGTTTGGCTGTAGTTGTGAAAAATGTCGAGAAACAGAACTTCTGTGCACGGCTGTGGAGATATTGAGCAAAACAGGATGTGACATGTGTGAAGGTAGCATTCAATACAGAATCATCATACAAATGCAAACATCTACCTACACTCACAAACACATGAAAAGCAACCTGATCTTCTATGGTATCCATCACTATCGTTGACAAAAATCAATAGTGCATTGACAGAGGTTTCTGGGTGTGAGACCTGACCGGCAGCCCTCGGTGACTGTTATTAAAGCTTGGCATACCGTCCACCCAGGGGAAAAAAGCAAGGTCAGGTATCACCTATGCACATCGTGCCTAGCTCAACATTTGTCACACATCATATTATACGCTTTGTGCCTTCAGGATCTGTGACATAATCAATTCAGTTCTGAGTAAAAATCGATGAGGGCAGGTATTGGAACTGGTTATGGATGATAACAGAAAAAGAAGCTTTAATTTGTATGAATGCTTCCATGAGCTGTATATGTATGCAATAACACGCAAAGTTATAATCACAAAAAAGCTGAAGCTGTTTGGGGGTTTATTTGGCTTGTTTGTCAATAATTCTATCCACAAAACACATGGTCTATACTGCAAGTGAACCCATATTTAACACTTACCTGGTTTGCACTTTGCATAGTTTTGTTTAAGGTTTTGAAAGATTAGAGCATGCCCATGTAACCTAATCTGTCTTCTGACTAATTTGGTTACGTTCCTAACAAGTGCCGAATGAGTTTTGCGTATCATAAACATGTTTTTGTCTGGATACACAGCAACAACAGATATAGCTGATAAACCTTTATTGTTCTAGTCCAGCTATATGCACAATTTTGAGATTATTTTTATTTTATTTTTTGTGTTTTGCATAGCTTTATCCTATAACAGACGTGTTACACAGGTTTGATTTGAGAGTCACCAGTTGAGAAGAAAATTGACAGTTAAGACTAGTGAACAGTGGCTAAGGAACACAATTATGCTAAATACATAAGTTTGAAGATTTGCACTTTTCACACTAGATGAAGGTAAAATGATTCAATGGTAGCTTCCTTCAGCAAGTAATGACAAATATGATGTAAAACAGTACTTTTGCCCGCGGTTAGACATTTAGCCACCCAATGTCATTTTGAAGCCTAGATATAAAGCCACATCAGGTACAGTAGACAGCCACATGTAATGGACATTAATCCATATAAAGACAGTTGCAAATGATCGCAGACCACTTCTATGAATTCCACAGAAGATAGACAGACCGTTTTAGATGTTGTACTGGGTGTTGTTAGGTTTGTTCTTTAGCTCTTAAAGCATTCTTGGGCTCACAGAAGGTGAGAAAATGAAAGTGACGTGTTTGTCAGTTACGGTTGCCCATAACCGAAATGTGACCTCACACACACCCGGAGCAGTGGGCAGCTATCCCTGCAGCACCCGGGGAGCAATCAGGGGTTAGGTGCCTTGCTCAAAGGCACTTCAGTTGCTATCTTCCGGTGCTGGAATCGAACCAGCAACCTACTGATTACAAGCCCGACTCCTTAACCAGTAGACCACAACTGCCCCTTAATGTGAAAAATGTAAAATGTGAAAGAAGGAGTTTTAAATGGACAGACTGACAAGCCCATTGTCCTTGCAAAGGACTTCTTTATAGTTCTGACAGACAGGCAAATAAAAAAGAAAATGTTCCATATGCAAAAGGCAGTTTAAAGCTACAACACTGATATTAAACCTGACAAGGTTTCACAGGAAGAGCGTCTGACAAACTGAACTTAAAGAGAGGAGTCCACTCACCCGCAAACTGTACTTCCACGAGTCTCCTCCTGTCTCCTCAACGGCTGCACAAAAATATCACAGAAATGTCAATGAAAACTTTTTTCACCCAACAAATTTTCAGTGAAACACACACAAGGAAGAATTCTGACAAATGTGTTTGCTGCTCTAATTTGAAAACGATGACATATGCAAAATGTCATACAATATGCCAAAAATATGTGCAAAACACCATTGTATGTTTATTACAAGTCACTTTTACCTTATAAAAATCCCTAACAATGTCAATATCAAACAAAAGTAAAGACACTGACAACCGAATTCCACTAACTGGCAAAACTTTTCCACAATTTCACAGGTGACTGGTAAGATCTTAGCATACATAATACATGAGGATAGTTACACCCTACAGGTGTGCCAAGATTCATTCTGTCTCTTCATCCAATCAAAAGTAAGGTCATTAAAAGTGATAATTTCTCCTCCTCTATTATTTCTGCTTCTGATATTTATGTTCCTAAGGGCTGGTCATCAACCGGCCAGAACAATTCTGCCTGCTGCTGAGTCACTGAATTAATCGCAATTACACCGGCTTGACAGCAGGACCCCTGGATGATTCACCAACTGGCATTACTGGACCGTGGCAATGGAGATTAGAAAATGACACGACGAAGTACACAGAGAGATTCTAAATTACCACAAACCGCTTATTTCTCTGACAGGTATTTCACATGTTAGATTACCATGGCAGGTAAGGTTACAGCAAAGCAGGGCTTAGTTAACAAACAAGATAATGCAGCCTATCTTGAGTTCCTGTTCAAAAGAGTAACATCTGTTGTCATGAATACCATAACCATCTATTGATTCATACAGGTATATTACTTTTTCAACAGGTTACTGTTTATTAAATCGCTCCTCTAACCACTTTCTATATAAACAAATTTGGTGGAAACAGCATAAGCATGTCTAACACAATACTGACTAATTTACTATTATTTGTTTAGATTAATAGTAAATTTATCTAAACATATCTTTAAAGATAAGGTAGGTAATTTCAGAGAGGCTACTAACGGACAAGCAAAATAAAATTATAGGCAAATAAACATATTTCTTGTGCCTTTTACAAGAAAAACATTTAAACCACTTAGTCTTTGCTATCAGGGTGTGAGGGGACATTCCATCAGCATAAAAAATCTGAAAAGACAGAACAAATTCCAAAGATCTTTTTCTTCCATATAAAGTGAATGAAGACTTGCAGTCACTAACACTAGGTTTTGTGTTTAGGCAAAAGACCAATAGGTTTAAGTGCATTAAATGTTGCCACACCCACCATCACTCAAACCCCAGTAACTGAAGAAATGATTTGCTTTAGATATGATAATGACTTTATAGTTTGTATTTACCAAAACTCTCAGGGTCTTCCTCCCACATGGTCAGCTCTTCCTCTGTCAGCAGGAAGTATTTGGAAACAAGCCTCCTGCCAATTTCGGTCAACGTTTGGTGTGTAAAGAAAGCTGTCTTAATTTTATGTGCCTCCAGGCTTTCCGGCATACTATCTGAAATGCATATTGCAACATCAATTTAATACACAATTACGCATGTAGTAACGTTCATCATATTAGATAATAGATCATTCATTAAAACGTCTGACAATTTCCTTGAACAATCCATTAGTAAAGCAATAAAACACTGAAATGAGAGGCATTTTTTATATCAGTTTACTTCGATCTCTGTCTAGGGAACATCAGTTATAATCAAACCGTTGTTGCAATTTCCCCCCAACCTTTAAAACGTCCTTGATGTCTTTAAAAGACTGTTGTCAATTTTCTATTTTAAATAAGCCTGAAGTTTAAAACGGAGGATCGACATGCCAAAGTCATTACAGGAACCGATGGGCCGCCCACCTTCAACGTTCTTGGCAGGTTTGTAGGCATCATTTTTGACGATCATCTTGATGAGGTTCATGCACTGTACGATAAAGCGCTCGAAAACAAGCCCCTCCCCGACCTCGGTGAACACGTAGCTGACAGCGAACTCCAGCGAGCGCTGAATGAGGGGTATGAACGGCCACGGGTGATATTCCAGGAAGTCCAGCAGCTGAAGAAGGGCATGAAACAGTAAAATGAATGAGAACGAAACACTCAAATTCTCAAGTCTTTGCTCTGCAACTGACTGAACTTCAGACTTACAACTTTGGTGTACAAAATGATGGTCTTTTCAAGCTTCTCCCTGCAAATGCTGCCTGGTCCAACTTGGCGACCTTCATAAAGTTGGTGGGAAACAAAGTTTAAACAGTCAAATGCTTATCAAACATAATATGAATCACCTGTAAAGTTTAAACAAACAAAGCCTGAGCTGAGATTACAGCTCAACTGCTATGATTAGCGAATCATAAACTGTGTACAGTACAGTATCCCATTTAGGTCAACTACTATTGCCTCAAAAGTTTCTATTTATGTGAGTCAAGCATTGTAAACGACACAGACCTTTGCAGTGTGTACGTAAATGCAATGACAAATTAGAGGACTGTTGTCATAATGACAACAACCAATGCTGATGAGCAGTCTGATCCATATATAGATCCATATATATATGCTGTATTTGAAATGAATAACCATGATATTAAAAGAAAACAATCCACCATTATGATCATCATAATTATGCGGCCCTAGAGATAGAGACTAATAGAGACTAATTGCTTTCTTCACAAGTCTGCATGATACTGTGTGATAGAGCACAGTAACCTTTCAAGAGGATTGGGCATCAATTTCTAAGCAGAGAGAAATGAATAGATCCCAAAAGCTGGGATTATTTTGGAGACCTTATCTTGCCAAAAGTTGATATTTCACATTCTGTTTGCTCATAAGCTAAGTCTCTCATCCACACCGAAATACCAACAGGCCGTATGGAATGTGACCTGCAGTCCAGCCGGGGGAACATATTGTCTGTTATATCACCAGCTGGTATCAGCTCGCTTGTGTCTCATCTGATGATATATAAACCTAATGCAATGACCAGCTTTCAGAGAAAAGCAGAAAGCTGTGTCTCCAGGTGAAGCCATGTAGATATGGCATTATTATTTTCCGCTTTAGCTCAAATTTAGTTTGGGTTTCTGAACAGGTGATCTTTCAAAAGTAAATTAGCTCAGCCTACGACTGTGAGCTCAACGGTCCATCAGAATTAGCCTCATGATCTCTGTGAGAAAAATATCTGGATGTTTATTTGTATAAACCATTTTACTTTATTACTGTATCATTATTCAGATTAAGTACCAGAAAACAAGCCCACTGTGAATGTACTGTAGGCCTGCAGGTCATAAATAAAATGATTTGTATGGATCATTTACACTGGCATCTATTTATGGCTGTTTATCTATTTATCCACAAATACAGAACATAAAATATCTGGAGAAAATGTGTTTCTATATAACCAAAAAAAATGCAAATATACAGATTCTAAACTTGTGCCTCATAAGCAAATTCAAATCTTCATGTTTCCTGATTCTACAACAAAAAATACCACTAGGTTTCCAAAGCAGAAAAGACATTGCATGAACTTTGCATGAACAAAATCTCTTTAAAAAAAGTGTATTAAAGTGTTTCAATTACAAAAATGATTTTAATAATTATGCATAACGCTAGCAACTTAATTAGCTGCTTTTTGCCACTGTAGCTCAAAGTTCAAATTTTGGGTTCATTTAAACTTGTGAGCTCACATTTTGACTAAACTTTAGTCTGTTTGCTCTCATTCCCAAGCAAATAAAAATCAGTGACTTTGGATGTACTGTCTGTAATTGGTTGAGCCAGTATTGCTGTGTGAGGCTGGTCAGAATACACAAACAGAAGAATGTTTAGAAAGTGCCAGTGCTATAGGCAATGCATATACCTTTTGTTAGGTCATTGAACCAACAAATAGCTTATTTATAATCTATAAATAACAGAATTAAAAAAAAAGCATGTGATACTTACAGCATTCTAAAAACTGCTTCAGTCTCTCAAACACTGCATTGAGGAAGCCCTACAGAAACAGACAGACATCAGAGATAGAAAATGAAGTACTAGCATCGGGTGTGGTTAGTGATTTTAAGATCATAAACACAGACAACATGTAGGTTTTTCAGGTCATGTTGAACGTAGGTTTGACAGGAAGCCCCAGGCAATCTTAACTCAGGTTGCAGAAGGACAGGCTGTTTGCTCAGTGTGTTGAGAGAGAGATTTAGAGAGCGCCTGGCCTGCCAAGATACAATACTACAATGGTCATTGAATATATGGAATCTGCTTGATCAACGCAGGGTAGGAGTAACATTGCTAGCGAATGAATTGTGGCATCACAAACAGTAAATTATAGCAGCGCTTGAACTTCACCTTCTATAAATAACTGGACAATTGCAATCTTAGCATACAGGGGAATGAAAAGTGGCATCATGAGAATAAATAATGTAGAAAATAGCTCACTTAAATCAAACTTTTGTTATTAATAAATGTTCACCCTCATGTTTTCACCCATGGAACACAAAAGTGATTGTATCACAAGTGTCTTTAGGTAACCTGCGCATGTTTAAAATCTTCCTGGAGTCTAGCAATGCTATTGTCTGAATATCAGACTGTCTATTCAGTCTAACAGACTAATAACATTATTCACTTATGTTATTCAATGTTCTACCACAGTGAGACTGCACCACTACAGCTGAATCAGTGAAATCAATCTGTCAGACTAATCATTTAGATTTAGAAAATGGATTTAGGTTTATAAAGGACATTATATCATTCCCTGAAAAGAACAATTTCATTCTGTTCCTTACACAAAGGCAATTGTATGATTTCAGACGTGGACTAATGCACAAGTTATGTGAACCACTTTTACCTTTATGGTGCGTTTTGAATCTTGACAGCCCCTGATTCCATTTACTTTGATTGTGTAAAACCATGGCAAGGATATTCTCTTCTGTATATCACTTTGTTAACAATATTTTGAAAAAAAAAAAGTTGTATGGGAACAACATGAGGGTTAGTAAATAATAACTGTTTATTTTTAGGTTAACTATCTCTTTAAGCTGAAGGAAAGTTCTCTGATGTCTTTCTGCTTGAAGAAAAAGAGAACAGAGAACCACATCTTCTGTGAGGAGCATCTGAGAGGCATCAGTCAAAACTTTTTAGGATGAAGAATCTGAAGATGTTTGATATGGATGAGGTAAAATGAACTGAGGATGAGGAGAACTGGGAGGAGGAAGGTGAATATTTTATGGCAGTGACTGTGTGGCTTTGAGCTGATACCCTATTTTAATGACCTGTAATACTCTGAAGACACATCAGAGCTGCGGTTCAGCTGAAAAAAAAAAAACACTGCAGATTTAGATGTTGAAGGAGAGCGAGGGAACGGCTTTCCAAAAATATACTCTCTGAGGCACTGTCCTACCTCCTGATGGATCAATAATGGTGCCATCATGATTTTTCTCGCTAAAGCTAATAAGTTCAAATTCAAAATGTCAGCTGTAAAGACTCAAAAATACAGCCAATACAAATGGACTGTCAGACCACGACTGAATACATAAACATTCCATTCTAAAGCAAATGGGGAAAAAATGAAAACCTTTGCATCTGTTCACATTGAACTTAAATCTGATTCTGTTCTGTAATCGGATCTTTAGGATTTTGCCGATCACACTGCCAATTTGCAACTGACGAAATCAGATCTGTTTGTAGCTGATGAAAACTGATC
The DNA here is from genome assembly GCA_036877545.1 of Yasuhikotakia modesta. Taxonomy (NCBI): domain Eukaryota; kingdom Metazoa; phylum Chordata; class Actinopteri; order Cypriniformes; family Botiidae; genus Yasuhikotakia; species Yasuhikotakia modesta. Next base: position 16,806 of record JBAJNP010008782.1, read on the forward strand.
TGTTTCTATAATATCTGGTGTATTCACCAATGGTTGCTATAGCAATGACGCAAGCATCAACACGATGGCGAGATGCTTTTTCAAACAACAACTGAGTGAAAAGAGATTTTGCCCCTGCTCGTGCTTTTTGTGACACTGCAAAAGGTGCATGAAAACATTAGCAATAAACACATCTAATGCATTCTTCAATATACCTTGCTCAAAATTGCAGGTTCTTTCACAATAAGCCACACTGTTAACTACATAGGCAGCATCAAATAAATCACATCATAAAAGTGAGTGAAAAGAACCTTATTCAACCTATTCACAGCTGCAGATCGCATTGCAAAATTTACGATATTATAAACATTGTGACCTGAATGAAAAAAACTAAAACTCTGAATGTTCAGACCGATATGCCCTGCAAAAACAAAAAAACAACAATTTTAACTGTCCTGTCAGATCTTATAACTGCACTTTTTTGTTGCGAAGCAGCTCTTCAAAACTTTTCTTTGGCTCTTATTGTTTTCATCCAGGTTTTCTGATCCCCGGGCTCATTAGAGTTTAGAAAAGATTACATCAATGTAATGTGAAAATGATCTCAGATAAGCTCCCATAGATGCTGTAGAAAATGAAGGCACCATATGGGCATCCTGCAGAGTTTGGCTGCATTGCTCTGTGCCAGCGAACTCTCCTCGCATCCAGACTGCATTATTCACAGCCCTGGCAAAACGATCACTTAGCCCATTTAAATGCGACATATACATCACATTTATTTCTTCAGGGTCAAAGCAAGGTGAGAATACTGTTTAAAGGAGAATCTACGTTTTAATGCACAAATACATTGGGATATATGTAATGCATTAAATATTTATGTTGGCCTGTTTTTCCCTCAACACCCAGCTTGTATGTATGCATATTTCTTCTTGACTGTCATAACCCTCAGGTTTATTTTTCCCATAACCAATTTTAATGTGTTTTTTTATTCCCAAAATGTATTTTTATGGGATGGGCAGTGTGATACAGCTTTGTAAAAAAACACAAACATAAGTCATGACTTTGAAATCATAAATAAGATAAACATTACAGCAAAAGAGCTTCGTTTCCATTCTGACGCAAGATTAAGCAATAAGCGATTGTGGGAATAATAAAAAATAAGATGTAGTGAACTAAGGACATTTATATAAATAGTTAAAAATAATACATTTCAAATGTATATATATATATACACACACACACATTTACAATGTATCTATAATTGCAAATACTGGTAAATATAAATTGACACATTTTTGTCTATTGTATTAAAACACTCACCATGACTTCAATGTTGTTATTTGGCTCAATAAATCCATGCACAGTAAGTTTCCGAAGAACTGCGAAAGAAACAATCAATACAAACCATGTGATCTGTCATTTCTTAAGTATTTGACCTGATGACTGTTGCTTTAATTCTCCTGGGCATTCTCAATCTATAGGTTTGTTTTATCTTGTGTATCTTGTGAGCTACTTTGATGCTATAGACAGCTGCCTTCTAAGGCATCACCCTAACAGTGTACACTAAACAGGCAGCATTTCTGTAAATCACACAGATAGTACAGGAGACTTCACTCACAACTGACACTGACAGAGTTAGTTTGTAGTTAAGCTTATAACTTTTTGGCGTTAGAATAATGCCAGAAGATCCAATAAAATATACAGCAGCTTTTTGGTTCCACCATAAAACCAACTATTTATATAGTAAGACATCTGTTTTTTCTTATCCCAACTGTATTTCTTTAACTTGCCCAAGTTTTTACAGTCCCCAGGTTGTCCTAGCTGTAAGGACAATGTGTATAGAACATAAATATTTGACAGTCCCAAATGAACTTTAATACTCCCAGTGTCCATATGAAAACACATTTTATAAGTAGTAATGAGTAAGCAGCACTTCAGCACTGGCTGTGTGAAGGTCTATGTACCTTTTAGAGAGAGCAGGGTGCGCTCAAGGGAGCTGAGGGCAGTCTGTTGGTCTCCAGCGTAGATCTGCTGCAGGAATGTGTCTGTGTGATGATTCCACAGAGAGCAGGCAAAGCTATAGATGCTTGATGCCAGCTAGATAAACAAAACAGAAGCACAACAAGAGAGGGTCAAAATTTGCAGATGGTTATTATGTTCCATACTGAACAGGTTTGTACGGAGTACATCAGAGTATACAGACACAATATGTGGCCCCTGGAATTTACTTTTAAGGACGTTTTGCTTGAGAGCTTTTTTGGTACAGTGAGGTAAAAAGTTTCAGATTGTACCACAATTCTAACGAAATTGTTTACCCAAAAATAAAAATTAGCCCTTTAAGATCTTGGGCACTACTCACTGCCATTTTAAAACTGGCAGGAGCCAGAATATTTAATATAACTCTGGCTGTTATTAGCTTAGGAAAAGTAATCTACACCTAGGACAGTAAATTATGAGAAACTTGTAGTTTGTTTTCTCCATTTACAACTGACCATAATGTCTACAAAGGCTAACATTACAAATCTCTGATTAAATCAACACTAACCTACATAAAATGCACTTTTCTGTATGTTTGAAAACACCAGCAGAGTTTTCAGTAGATTCAAGGTCTTATTTGCTGCACCTACTTCAGTACCGTCATGTAAACACAGTTTCAAACAAACCTACTGTACACAGACTGCAGAACAGTCCAATAGGATCCATTCATGAAGGA
>JBAJNP010008783.1:0-19494 GCA_036877545.1 Yasuhikotakia modesta
AAGCATGAATCCCTTAACTACAAGCATGCATCCCTTAACTACAAGCATGCATCCCTTAACTACAAGCATGCATGCTTCAGTGGTGCCGCTCGTTCCTTCTAAAACGCACGAAAGCATCAAATTTAACACAAGCTGGATAGTTTACAATCAGAACCTATTAGTTCAGATATTATATGTTTATATCGTATTAAGCATATTATGTATTATGTTTGTAATGCATTACATAGAAAATGTTACACAAATATTCACACAAGCTGCCCAGCTAACAATTTAAGGTTGTCAGAACGTTTCCCTAATGTTTCTATTAGGTAACAAAAAAGTTAAAAGTTTATTTGAAAGTTTTTAAAACGTTGTATTAACGTTATTGCTGATAAGAACGTTACTTAAACTTCTTTTAAAAGTTCTCAACTTCTTAAACTAACATAACCAACACACATTTTTACACATGCGTTAAACGTAAACGTACTGAGAGCGCAAGTTTATCGAGAGTCCAAAAAACATTAGCCAACGTTCCGACAACGTTTCCCGTTAGCTGGGCGAAGACGGAGCGAGCAAACCTACCGGCCAGGCGAACTGAAAGGGTATGAGAACGGTCCCGAGGTCGTTGGCCTTTTTGGGGTTTCCATTGAATCCCTTAAGCTGAAACGTATTCCCACCGAGCACGCCGGAGCTCCCGGTTCCGTAGGTGCATCTAGACGTGGTGACTTCCACCTGGTATTCCTTCAGACACACTTTGAAGTACGTATCACATTCATCCCGGTCACACCGAGCGTCTCGCGCGGTCCGTGCGCCGTCGCAACAGTTTCCATTGGCGAGTTCACCCCCGTCATTCTCCACGCGGAGCAACTGCAGCTCCAAATAACCCGACGAGCGGCAAACCTAAAAATAACATAAACAGGAGGTAAAACATGAATCGCGCTATTTATATATATTGAGGAGCGTTTACGGTACAAACGGCGAGTTTGTCGGTCACGAAACGAAGCGTCCAAGCGCAGATTAATGTAACGCAACGCGCGCGTTGCATTGCATTGCATTGCATTGACTCCAGTTAGCGTGAAATGCGCGTGTTGTAGTTACACGTGTGTTGCACGCAGATGTTTGCAGAATAAAGCAATAATGCACATCAACGCAAAACGCGTTTAAATGATGAATTCAGGCCAGGCGTGAAGTTTGACGGCAGATGCGTGTTTTACGGCGCTTATAACTTTTCACATGATGTCACTCACAACAGACTAAATATATTACAGCAACAGTCCCTAAAATATAATTTAACAAACATGAATGTCTCTCGGCTCAAAGTCAATCGGTTCTTACAGCCGGTCAAGCAAAAACCGGAGGTTCAAGGAAGTTTAACTCACCTCAGTCCAAAACGTCAAAATTAGGAAAACTACTGAGAAACAGCCTCCGAAATGGTTATGCATGACTCCTATGAAGTTAATACGACATGGTTATGAAAAGAAAACACGTATACGGCGTTATCCTCAAAATCCAGCCATGCAAACTGAGTCTCTCCTGGCAGGATCAGCAGCAGACGAGATGAAAGTCGGACACATGCATCCACTCGCTCCTCCGGCGAGCTGCTCTCACTATATCAGTCAACTACAGCCGCCTGGGCGCTTTGATTGACAGCTAAATAAACCATTGGCAACCCATTAGTTTTGGTACAACCTCTGAACTAACCAACCGCAACACCAGGAGGCGGAGCTTCTCTTTATAAATTATTCATCCTCCTGGATTATTAACTGAGTTTAACTGGGTAGGTGAAGATCTAGGATTTTGAAATGCAACAAACCACATAGGTTTTAATTCTCAAACATTTGGTCTTTTAACAGATGTGTAGTTATTGGTTGAAGTGTGATGCCACACATGTCTGTAAAGGATTGTTATAGACCACAGTGTTAGAGGGCATTTGTGTCTGCGTGCTCTTTCACAACCCAAATTCACAGTCATTTCTGGGTACAGACACACATCGCCCTCTAGTGACCAGCAAAACCAATTTCTGATCTACATTTCTCACTGTCCACCAATCTGACCTGTTCCTCACATATCAGTAGGTATTTATTACCAACATAAAATGCATTGAGGGGCTGTAAATATTCATCTACGTGAGGATAAAGTTGTGTGTGTGGTGTGAACGACTGCATTAGGTCCATATCACTCTAATCTCATGAAGTCATTATTGTGCCTGATAAACCGGCGTGGGAAAGTTTGGATGGAGAACTTTTTGTGCAGAAAGCCTCACACCCCAAAGGCGCGATGCCAAACCTATTTGCTTTCTAGTTTAAAAGAAAGAGGCTGAAATGAAACGTGTCTGATCGCAAAGACTAAAGGGACTGTATCAGAAATCTACTTTTATGGTCGTATCCTGCTTTTTGTTAATCAATGTCTTTCTCTCTCTTTAGGAAACGGGCGACTCTGTGCTTCTAATCTCTCCATCAGGCTCCATCCTGCGTTCCTCCAGCGCCGACTCACAGCCAGAATAAAGAAAGGAAGTCGACCCGAGGGTTGCAAGCGGAGGAATTAGCAGGGAACAATACTCTCTGCGCTCTGAGGATGTGACACAGTGGGGCTCGGTTAAAACGGCACCTGCGTTCTGTTGACATCACCGAACATGATTCATAGAGGTTTTGTTTTCCACTGAGAGCACATGGGATCATTTTTACATGTCCGATTCGGACACGCTTTGGGTCAGAGGGTTTGACTGGTTTAAAACGATGCCGTTTTTATTGCCCCTGTCATCGCCATTGTTGCTTCATTGTTGAGGTTTTTGTCTGCAGGCAAAAACAATGTATTCGTCAGAACTGTAGCAGGTTACAGCTTAACTAGTCGTACTGTACAGATTGGTCTAACTGGTATGCAGTACATCATTTTATGACTTTAGCATGTGTAATATAATTTCTGGTGTAGGTCTTACAGATAAATACTTTATTGTAATTTTAAAAATGTAACTTCAGAATTGAACTCATCTCTGAAGTGTTTTGCCTAAAAATACGTTTTCACTGATTTTTTTCTCTAACTAATTTAATTCCATTCAAATACTTTTACACAAATGCATCACAAGTGTCCAAACACTTTTTGGAGCACATGAACTCTCTTTATCTCCTTATTTTCTCTCTCTCTTGTCTTTCCTTCCTCTTGAGGAGAGAGAAAAAAGAGAGAGAAGAGAGAGAGAATCGGCGCTAATGGGGCAGAAGTGTTGGGGGTGTGTGTCAGGAGAGGTGTGAAGTTCTGTGTCTCAGGTTTGTAACCAGTGATGGAGTGTTAAGGTGCTTAACCTTTGACCTCAACGCCTGATTTCGGTTCTAACTCATGCAGAATCTCTCAGGGTGACTGACAGGCTGAGAGCTGTCGCTTGTGTTCGCCGTGTCTTTCATCTGCAGTGGAGGCCTGTGGTTCACTGATATTTGGCCGATCTGTGGAGAAAAAGTAAATTAAGTGAAACTGTTCTGATCTTTGTGCTTTTTTATTTTTTGTAACAATTGAAATAAAAGATCCATGTATATATTTACTGCGACTGGATTTCAAACCTTTACAGCTTGTGATTGATCTGTGCATATAAACCATAAAGAATTTAAACATGAGAATTGTGCATTTTCGGTGTCACTAAGAACTAAGAGATGTTTTCAAACCAATTTAAAACACGTCACCTGTGTGCTCCTGTTCAAAAAGCAGTCCTGCCATCGGACTCACGCCATTGGTTGAGCCAAGGCTCTCATTTTTAACCCATTGGACCAGATTGCAATTGCGTTGAATTTTGCAACATTAACTTTAATGCTAAAATGAAAACCCAGGCTGAGACTGTAAACTGCTGCAGCTTCTGCAGCACTGAGTGACCCCATCACAACATCAGCTGTGGTTCTGATCCGGTTTGGGGAAAACATGGCAGGCATGGGGCAGGACTGCGGCCCACGAGGGTTAACCTCAGGCGGGTATGTGCGTGCCTAGCAGTGGGTGGGTGTGTGTAGAATGGAGCTGTTATCAGCGCCGTCAGCTGTGCCAATCATTCACTACATTAGTGTTCTGTAAGTGAGGGAGGGGCACACACACACACTTACACACACACACACAATGAGACATTGTGTTTCTTATATACAGCTCTGAATAGGAGGAGATAGGCAGGGCTGGTTGTGTGTATGTATTATTCCTTTCTCAGAGAATTCCTTAAGGACCTCTTGTTTGCGACTGACCTTCAACACACTAAATATTCTCCGGAGCGAGTCTGAGGGAAAATAATAACTACAGAGTGAAATTTACAGTTTGAAATGCTTTAAAACTGCAGTTCAGTTTTGCCTCGCTTTGTACTTTCACTTATTACCTGTCGTTTGAACACGTTTCCATCCCTCGCGAAGACGTGTTAAGACTTATTTTTAATGAATTCTTGCATGCTCAACACTCCTACGGGTTCATGTTTTTTTCCAAGCAGGAGCAGGGAACTGCTGGGAATGTTCTTGGGCAGGGAGGGATCCTGTGCAATTGTGTTTCACACATACAGGCATTTTTCCTCATGAGGTAACATTTCCTGCAAGAGGGAGAGAGATGTCTGTCAGAGGTGCTGCATGATGCAGGGAATTCAAGGGAAATTCCACAAACATTCCCACCGGTTCCAAACACTTTACTGCTCAGTTTAGCGGATCAGGAATGATACGCATCATAAAAAAGTCAAGGACATCCCTGCTAACCATTCTGGGATGTCAGAACATTTCCTTAACGTTTCCAAATGTTATTTTAAAAGTTATAAAAATGCTCAAAATGTCTGCTTTTATAGATGTTGTTTTAACAGTATTGCTTGGTTATAAGAACGTTATTTAAACTTTTTTAACTCGGTAACACTTTGAAACGTTCACTAACAACTTAAAAATAACATTTTCTATATATGTGATATATAACATTACAGCAAATTACTTTGACAGAACATTAGTCAACATTCTGAGAACGTTTCCTGTTAGCTGGTCTGTCACTCAGCACCGTTCTGTGCGTCTATAGCTCTACCTGTGATACTCGCTGCCAAATCACATTCCTGCCTAATGCGTGAATAATACACATTTCTTAAGCTTGACACAATCTTGGAAGGCAAAGATTTATATCTGGGGCAATAATCCTTTCATGTTCAGAATACTGGCATTAATTTTCAAGGAAATGGAGAAGGGAAGAGAAGAATCTGGCCTCTACATGTCAAGAGGACACACACACACACATTTGTGAGCGAGCGCACGCTGCCCTAATGCCAAAAGTAATGCCTGCGCAGATCTTATCAATCAGAAAAGAAAAATCCAGCCAAACATGAGAAGATGAGACGGACTCTTATCTTTGTTTACTGTAAACACAAAACACCAGAGATTTCCAGGGGCTCTTTGTGACATCACAGACCCAAGTTCTGGAGCTGGTTCTAAATGGAGCAACTTAAGAGTTTAAAGAGGGTGATCTGTTTGTCTTGGGCTCTTTCTCCACGTCTCAGATCTTCTGCTCTCAGCAGCGTCACGCCGGTTTGTATTTCAGAAGCTTCTGAATGCATCTCGCCTCTTAAAAGACAAACATGTCTGTGAGTGATTGATTCGTTTGTAATTGTCCCCGTATGAACTGACAAAATAACCAGCTTCCTTTAACAGTGTAGGTTAACCGGCTGCGATGGTTAGGGTGTCTAAACCACAAAAGTGTTGTTAACTTAAAGTAAAGGTGTCACTCTTTTTGTGTCACTCATGCTGTTATTTTGTATGTGACGTTTTGTTTATATAAGTGCCAATCTGTGAGCCTTTAAACTGTGGCAATTTATAGATTTCAATGGCCATTGTTGCAGCACAATTTATTCTATTCTGCTCTATTCTTACCCAGCCCAGCTAGCAGGGAACGTTCTCAGAACGTTGGCTAACATTCTCTCAAAGTTCTTTTGACCTTATCGAAAGCGTTATTGCAGTAACGTTAGTGGAACATTTCGCCTCATACGTCAAACATGTCCTTAAGTTGTTAGTAAAGCATTTAAAAAAACCAAATACATAATGTTCTTCATAACCAAGCTTCATAACCTCTTGTGTGTTCTTAATTTCCAAGGGCTCTCAGTACTTTAAAGGCATCAGATCTGCCCACAATAAGGATTATTTGCTTTTATCTTACAGGGCCACAGATATCAAGGCCACACACAGAACAGGTGAGTGATGCTGAGACAGCTAGACAGCTTGTCTCCACACTGCATCAAAGATGTGCATTAAACACACAGTCTATAAGCTCAGAGGTCTGTGAAGGTGGTCGTGCAATAACACAGCAGCTGATCATTATGATCATTACCTGGTGCTGAACGTTAAATCACAGCTTTTATGATAAATAATATCCTGATTTCACGTTGAAAATAAATGTTATATTTACTTACCCAAAGTTATATTTACTTTCTGGTTTCAGCATAACTTTATGGAGGAAAACAGACATGTTTAAAACAATCGTTTTTGAACAAGGATGCAAATATATGATTCATTGCACGACACATAATATCGACATATAGTTATTTGAACGTTTTCCCCATTTATACTCAAGTTTTACTAACAATTTATTATGATTTTAAGATAAACTTTTTAATGTTTAGTTAATTCTAACAGTGGGTGAATGTCATTGGTTTACATGTGTAAGTAAAGCTGCATAGGTTTGAACCCTGATGGTTTGCAGAAGAACAGCTCAACAGAGAGATAAAGAAGAAATGGATCAGAAAAGAGTTAAAGCAGCAATTAAATGTGAAAATATAAACTCTTATCAGATGATGCTGAGGTCGGTTCTGTTACCTGAATGAAATAAATATAATCTCCCATCGGTGAAAGTTGCCCCAGTTTATTCTCTCTTCTCAGACCCTCACATTTCTTCTCAAACGTGTGTATAAGCTGAAAAACACTTGATTTAAACGAGCACATTACAGCATGACATGATCTGTCCAGCAGGTGTCGCTCTGCACAAAGACAATCTGAGTTTACATTCATTCAGACAGTAGTTTTGAGAATAACAAACAGATGCTATTTTACAATGCTTCTTCTTTAAAAGTATTTTTAACTATTTGAGGGTTTTCTGCTTTCCACTCTGGGGTCTGACTAGCCTTAAAGCAAAAACAGACACTAACACCCCCGACCCACCAGGCAAATACAGGCAACCCTACAAACTTCATATCCCAGCAGCCCTTGCCCTGCAGAGATGAGTGTGAGGTCACTTCTAAGGTCTCATCCGCTGAGATCCTACAATTATTACAGCTCCTGTTTCTATGCCGAACAGGAAAACAACAACCCCGGGAGTGAACCTAAAACAGATGATCAACATTTGATTGTCTTCCCTTTTCCCAGAATTCTTTGCACCACAGACAGAGAAGAGTCTGTTGTAAGCTGTACTGTTACACAAGCATCTGATAAATATTGACACACAGACACACACAATACAAAAATAAAATAAAACATGACGAGACTCAAAAGTTCTTATTCCGGAGAAGATCTTTATTAAACAATCTCAAAGTAATCTCAAAATAATCTTCATAATTATGAACACACAAATCTAGATTATAATCCCAGTGGGAGTTCACACCTCACTGTTTTATAGACATGATAATAGCAACAACAGTTACGTCATCATTCACTGAGATAATGCTAAGAGAGATGTCATGATTTGTATTTGTAAATCCTATTGGTTCTCTGCACAACCAAACGTCAAACATCTTCAGACTGGACTGACAGACCCTGATGGCCAATCAGATCTTTGGCATTTTTAAATGTTTTTGTTGGCTTTTTTCAGCACAGTTGTTCTGCTTCCCTTCAGAACTACGGCTGTCAACCATGACTTCAAATGCTTGTCTATATGGAAAACAATTATCTTTTTAACACTGTTTTTTGCCTCTGAAATAAAGAAACTATAAATATGCGAATGTAAAAATAACGTTTTAAACTCTTGCGCAGAAGGCACCATATTTTTCAACAGAAATAACCAAAAACAAGAAATTTCTCCAGACACCAACCTGCAAATACTGAATGTTCTCATATTAAAAACACTTTCTGCTCTGATCATCAGACAAAACAACTATTAATTATCTCACTGATCTCAGTTCACCTTAAATCAGTGTTTCCTGATCTGAAACAAACACAGCATCTGGTAATTGCTCAAAATATTTAAGGATCAGTCCACTAACATCATAACAGCGTTTTAGCGGAACGATTCATTCAAGTACTCGATAGAGCTCAACGTTCAGAAATAAACTATTAAAAAATAAACTGAAACCAAAATCATTATATGCTAGTCAAATGTCATTATTTTGTGAACGTTACGCTTAAAATAAAATGCGGCCTATTAGCCCAGAATAAAAATCCACAGGCCCAATTAGTCATTGTATTAAAAAATCAACAAAAAAAGGCAACAAGCTGAGCAAAATTCAACAGCCAAAACTCAGACCTGATCGTACATCTGAATTCGACTCCAGATTACTGTGTAAACACACATACATCCGGATTAAAGAATAACAGTTTGTGGTCTTTAGGGTTTGTACACAGCAATAGTTAAAGGCACATGCACAAGTCCATCCACATATGACTGAACCTGCAGAACATAATCTCTTCACATGTGCAATATCATATCTCCATTATGCTAAAATACACACTTATGCAGTTAGCTAGCAGCAATACACACTCCAACAGGGGAATCAATCGCACACACAATCGCGCACACACACACACACTCTTATATTACCGTTTGTCCTCTGAGTTTAAATGATTACATATGCATGCAGTTACTGGAGAAGATGTGGCTAACAGATGATTAATAATGTCTGAGTGTGTTATATAACCGCACCACTGAGACTCACGTGTGACTTTATCTTCTAAAGTTTTGTTTTGCACACGAGCAGAAAACACACATACAAACCTTCTTCAAGTGTAAACGATTGCTTAATATTTCAGGACATGGATTTATGTGGTTTGTTCTCTTTTAACTTTGTTGTTTGTTCTTCATCCCTGTAGTGTGTAAAAGTTCAGAATTCTTCTCCACAAACAGAAGCACAAACAGCCGTGAGATGGAGGTTGGGGGTCCGGGGTTTTGTTGTAGAAACAAGCAGCAGTGTATTAACACGTTTCCTTCACTGGTGGAAACTCACAGATCCTGGATTTAGAATCCGTCATCATCGTCTAATTCAAAACCGTAATCTGTACAGTGGAGACAAAAGGTCAAAGAATGAAAAAACTCAAACTCAGGTGACCCCAAAAGGTCAAAGTTCACGGGGAGGTTTCATTGCATCACATACCGCTGCTGCCCATTAACTGCATGGCACTGACGCAGTGTTCATCCTCCTCTTCCTCGTCTTCTTCATGTGCGGGGTCTTCGTAAGCCACCGGCCCGCTTTCCACAACAACAGAACTCTGGGCGGGAGCGGCTACTGGCAGGCCGGACTCTTTCTGCAGTCGGAGAGGAGGAGAAAAGAAAAAGGTCAGTTTTTAGGGGTCGCAAAAATGAAATGAAGAAAAACGTCATCAAAAATGAATTTCTGTTACAGTCATGGGCAGAAAAGGACATTAGCTTATGATACAGTCACTTGCAGTGCTCTGCCTGCTGATCCCAGAACAGCTCTCTGCCTCGAAATAATTCCCCTAATATAGACATGAAAGGAGCAAAACTAGCTTCTGGGTCGATTTCATCTTCCCTCCCTAACGCTGAGGATGAAGTAAGTTAAGCTCTGAGCTGTTTGAGGGTTAAAGAAATTGATTTAATATCTGGAGAACCGCCGATATTGTGAGCTAGCGGGAAGGCATTGAATTAAACTCACTCACCTGGTCAAGGGCTAGTTTCTTAGAGGGCTGTGGACATATAAGAGGCTGTAACCTTGGAGACAGAGACAGAGAGAGAGAGAGAGAGAGAGAGAGAGAAAGACATGCATGGTCATTAGGAGAAAATGGCTTCTTTCTTAATTAGAGATGCCAGACGTTTGTTTTCCAGGGTACTCTAAATAAATGCCGGTTTTCTGCCTCAGTACATCGTCTAAAAGTCACTTTATCATTATAATGCAAATCTTGACACCTTATTTAAATTAACTCCCCAAATGTACGCAATTTAAATTCTATCAGCCCAGAAAACAGGAGTTTACAGACCCACTGAGACTTTACCAAACCCCCAGTTTAAAACAAATTTCACTCTATATTCAGGAAAAACACATTTGCTTTCTCAAATATAGAAGGTATGAATAACATAAATATTTTTGAAGTCAGCTCTCATAGGTGGCAGACATGGACATGTTGAGTCTTGAATCAAACATCTACCTCAAATTCCCACAGGAATAAACATGGCATTTGAGCTTGACTGGCAGCGGGACGGGAAACAGACAAAAGGGAATCCGAATAGTTTTCCACACTCAAAACATGTTGATGTTTTTCCACACAAACAGGGACACAGTTGCAATAATGAGTTTCCTCATTATCCCAAAGAATGTAAGATATGTTAATGAGATATGATGCGTTGCTACCGCAGCGTAAATAAACATCATAATCATATGAGTCTCTCGCTGAAGAGATTTCGCTCTCATGGGAAGAGTTCTGTCCTTATTTAACCGCAACACGACGCAGTCAAACATTCATATTAAACACAAACATTTCTCTCACAGGCAGACAGGCAAGATCTTTCAAAATCTCAATTATGTACGCCGGGCAACAGTCGGGCTATACATGACCCAGCGTGAGTGTCGTCTTATCAATGCTGCAATGCCTTCTGGGATTGGAAGCAATGCTTGGCAAGGCAACTAGAAATCAGCGCCAAAACACAGTGGCAACATCCTTTTGCTGAGAAACAGGTAGGAAGGAAGGAACCGTGTTGTAGTTTTGCACAGTTGTGGCAGAGGATGAGAGTGTACTGAACAGCTGTCTGAGGGAAAACGAGAAGGGAGATTGTTTAATTACCAGATGTGTGATGGTGTGAGATGGTGATTTCAGGCACTACAGGTGTGAAATGTCTTCACGAGAGAAGGCAAGCGTTGTGAAGAACAAAATAAGCACAATCCATCTCAGGTTCTCACAAACCCTCACCTCACACACAAACTAATGAAACCTTTGCCTGTCTCTCAATTTCTCTCTCTCAGACACACACAGACACACACAGACACACACATCCTTCACTGTGCCACAGCTTGTGTGTTGAAAGTTCATCCTCGAAACAGTCTGTAAATTAATGAATAAAAAATGATTAAAACATAACGGGAAGCTTCGAGCTTTACTGACACGACACTACTGTTCACACACACTGCATTCTGTAAACACACCGTTATTATCTAGAGAGAGACAGAGAGAGAGACTGAACTGCTGTTGTAAGAGTGTAATGGCTTTTAAAAGGGACCTCAGCTTTCCATTCACAAAAAAAAACAGAAAACATAAAAGCTTATTTGAGAATGAATGATTCAACAGTTCACTTTAACCATTCATTCAGAAACAAGTGAAACACTAGACACACAATAAACTGGGACTGAGTGAAGGAGAGAGAGAGAGAGAGAGAGAGAGAGAAGGGGGGAGTGCCAAAAAAAAATTGACTGATTGAACACTAAAAACACCCTGTGAGACAGACAGGAAGTGATATGAACTTCATACCTCTTGCCAAAACTGCTGACAGTTTTGTTCATCTTTGGTGAAGACAGCTGGGGCTTCCTCTGTCGGCCCGCAGGGGTTCTCCTGACCCCAGTGGAGGGTTCCTCTGTCTGGTGAGCGGGAGTTTTAGCATCTGATTTGTTCAAGTCTTTCAGTACGTCGTAGTTTATTTTGGTAGAGATGCGTTTCTGCTCTAACATCTTCTCGATGGCTTCGTCGGCAGTGCTGGCGTTTATCGGCTCTCGTCTCCTGGAGGACTTTTTAGGCTGCTAGTCAAACGCAAACAGAAATAAGGTGCTAAAAACACACCTAATCTTCACACCTACAAACGTCTTTACGGAACATCATGTTACCTTCCGTTCCTTATATGTGCCCTCCTCTTTTTCTTTTGCAATCCTTTCTTCCTTTTCTGCAAACAATAGAAACTCGTGTTTTTGATACAGTTACAATCGTTTTGTGTTTGTTTGGTTTAAACGAATCTGCCAAAGGAAAAGGGACAGATTTACTCACCTTTCTGTTCTTTGAGGTAGTCTGCGTTCTGAATCATCCACAGTTCTGTCTTTATCTTCACCTCCTTCTCGTTCAGGATATACTAAGAAACACGAAGAATAAATAACAAACAAAACTTGACACTCGTTCTGTGGTGACAGCTGAAAGCTGCAGTAAATGCGTGTCCTGTTTCACATTATTCTAGATTTGTTTAAAAACCTCTTCTCAGATTTTAGCTCAGATATAATCTTGATGATGTCACATCAAACACGATTCGGTTCTGAGCTTTGGGTTCTAAGCAGATTAACATGCTGTTACCACGACAATGTCAAAACTCACCCGTTCAATTTCGTCGTCATCAATACCGCTCAAGTCCAGCTCACCATCTCCATCGGCATCTGACGGAAAAAACAAACGAGTTCCTAAACGAAACGCTGACATTCAGCTTAATATTTACACACGTTTGAAAACGTGTGTAATGATCAGAGACATAATCACAATCTTAAGGTCTCTGGGGCAAAAACATTAACTGTTGCTTCATGCAAGAGTGATTTTACGTTGTTTTTATTGTTGGTCTTAAGAGATTAATGAATATGTCATTGAGTTATAGAGTATAAAGAACTGACCACTGTGGGTAAGATGAATAGTGTATGAAATGATTATAAATATGAAATTCTTCATATTTACTTTATAAATAGAGATAAGATCACATAACACCGCTGGCACAAGCACTTCATGTTTAATTATGATACGATCTCACAACACAAATGTTGAAAGAAAAAGAGCATCAATGGCCGTTTCTGCAGGTAAAGAAAGTCTAGTTGAAAAATGCTTTTCCTAAACAAAAACACATGCTGTTTGCCCCTCGTGCTTTTAAACTCGCCGCATTTGTGTTTCTAGCTCCAAAAACAAGAGACCGTTTCTGTCTAGACAGCCAGCAGTTAGGAAAAGGTTAGTGAAGACACACAGACTAACCTATGTTAGAAATTCCTCTAGCAAAATCACATGGCAGACAGGAGATACACTCAAGTGCGTGTGTGTTTGAGGTGTGAGTCTCTGTGTGTGAGTGTGTGTCTCTGTGTGAGTGTCTCTGTGTGAGTGTTTCTCTTGGTTCCTGCCCTGCAGCAGGTCTTGAGGTTTTGTGGGCTGTTGGGATCGTTATAAAAAAGGTTCAACTGTAACTTCCAGCGTTATTCTTCCTCTGCCTGACTTTCCTTATTTCCAGGTCTGGTTCTTTCCTTCCCTTCTTTCTGCCTGGAGATTGTTGGCAACGCTTCAGAAGTTTTACAGAGCATCTCTGGTGCTGTAATGGGGGTTGAAGGAGGAGAAGAAAAAACAGAATGAGAAATTCTGCTCTCCTGCCTGTGAGCCGGAGGCCCTTAATGCCAGCAGATCCCACGAGTGAGACAATCTGACCTCGTCTCAGATCTTAACACACACACACGGTTCTCCAGCACTGCACACGGAAAACACTGCACCATGATTTAAGTGTGTGATGTGGTGAACATCAGACAGGTGAAATAAAACCACGAGAGAGAGAGAGAGAGAGAGAGAGAGAGAGGTTCCAGTATGATTCCAGGCGCAGATAGACCCATAAAATGTAGATTTTAAAAGAGAAAAAGAAAAAGAAAAGAGTTTTAGTTTGTGCTACAGCAGTCAATACCAACACAAGCTAAAATGTAATGATGTTTGGTACCAATATAGCGTTTCTCAAAAGTAAATATAACAAATTTGAAGGGACGCACTGCTTGTGTAACTACACCTGTCAGAGACCAAGAGCCACAAATTACAGAGAAGAAAAACAAACGATTCACTCCCCCAAACCGATCATTCTCTCTCAATCTACTCTTCTCTCTGATCTCAAATCCAAACCCTGTTTGTCCTGAGGGCAAACATCTGATTAACAGCGAACACACAGGAAGCGCTGATGTCTGCTCCGACCAACAGTTCAAAGGCTTTATCTGTAACACCTGTTCAGCGTCGACGTACAGATATCTTCAGACAGGACGGATCTCCTTTCAATCGGGTTCTATTGAACACAAGCAGGGGATCCAAACTCAATCATTTGATAACGTCACTCAAACTGACTGCGGTCAAGAGAACAGGCCCTAAATGCCACCGAAGGGAACGAATGGACAATGGAGATGCAAAGATATGTGAAGGGGGGAAGTGGGCAGACCAGCCCATTAAAAACTGCCCCCTTCTTACCCCTGAGATTTCCCCAGGAAAACCCCTCGCCCACTCACACACCTGCTACAGCCGCCTATTCTGCCCAGAGGCTGATAAAAAAGAAGAGGAGAAAGAGAGAGAGAAAAGATATGTATGGTCCGTTTTTACAATTTTCTACGATTTTACTGTACAGACCACAGATGGGGGAAGGTCACACACAGATGCAAGTAAATGTAAACGCAACAGCGCAGAAAAAGAAAAATGGTTTGAGCAGGTTTTATTCATGAGATTCCCCGTTCTCACATGTTCAGCCTGTCAGGTATTTAAAAAAAAACACCCTCACGGGGGCCGACACACAGATTTTTCTGTCAATGCATGTTAACGGTACGGTGAACACGTCTATCACGTGAATCGTGTCTCCTGCAATCGTTGTTTTTCCCGTGCCGCGCGTCTGTCGGTCAGTCACACTCTGATGATGTCACTTCACACAGATTGCAGTGTCCTTGTCTGATGACATCACTGTCAGCGCTTCTAAGTGACACTTGGGCGCTTCATTAGTGAAAACAATTAATGAGCATCAAAAATGGAAATGAGAATTAATTAAACAGCTTGAAAAAGAAGGTAAAGCAAACAACATAAATCACAAACGTCTCGTGTTATAAACTAGCAGACAGTAGCCATGACAACATGACAGTATTGGGATAATTTCACATCTTAACAGTTATTAAAACTAGTCACAAACAGGGTCTGTCGATATATCAAACATTCACAGATCATTGCATAAAGAAACATTTGGCCATTTGTTTACTAAGAACTGTGTCATTAAATTAGTTTAAGAATCAATTACTGTCTTCGTGTATGAAAAGTACTGTAGGATAAAAGCTTTAATAGTGTCCCTGATTGGCTAAAATCCCTACATAGCATTTAAATATAAACATTGCTATTATTTTGCCATTATTGACATGCCCTTTGGTGTTTAAAAAGTGCTGTTTTTA
Organism: Yasuhikotakia modesta; assembly: GCA_036877545.1. Lineage (NCBI taxonomy): Eukaryota > Metazoa > Chordata > Actinopteri > Cypriniformes > Botiidae > Yasuhikotakia > Yasuhikotakia modesta. Next base: position 15,221 of record JBAJNP010008783.1, read on the forward strand.
ATTAATCTAAACATTAACATGTTACAAAGACTGACAAAGGCACATCTGTGTCTTACAAAACCTTATGAATGAGAATCAGCCATTTTCAGCCCATCTGTCCTCTACAAACCCCAAACATCTGCCCAGAGGATCGGCTCAGAACAAACAAGAAGAATAAACGTCACTCACACACTTCTGCTTTGAAAGACACCTCCACCCCCTCTTTCCCCCTCTCTCCTCCCTCTTCAGTCCTTTTTTCTAGTGTAAATGAGAAAAGGACTCCTGTCCTTTCTTTATCTTAGGATACAAGGAGGTTCTGACAGACAATGAAAGGCCGGGTTTATGCGCTAATCCAGATCTGTTACAGAAACACGGGCCGTCTTCAGACCTGATATTGTAAGAAAATATCTTAAGTGAGCCAATCACAGCCATTCACATGATAAGGAGTCTCTACATTTGCAATTGCATACATTACATTACAACAAGGACTCACAACGTATTCAGATCCTAAAGTTTTAACCCCTGTTTACACTTGAATATGAAACAGATTGCCAAAAATGGATTGTAATACCAGGTGTAAATGGTCTCATAATTTAAGAATCAGTCACAGATATCAAAGGGAACAAAATTAAATTGATCTAATGGATTGACGGGTCAATAAAGAAAAAGACAAAACACAGACGTTCAGTCAATATGCAGACGCTGCTACTTCCTGCTGTGTGGTCAGAAAAGAGGTCAGTGAATGACCATCTGGAGACGGACACGTCCCTCTTTTGTTGCCCTGTGTTTTGTTAAGATGACAGACCCTCGGACCCCTCAGAGAATTACACTGCAATACACAGCAGTGTAGCTCTTTGAAACACACACACACACTCTTACACACAATCTTATACACAAACACACACACACACACACACACACAATCTTACACACAAACACACACACACTCTTAGACACACTTTTTTTTAAAACACACACTTTACACATGAAAAAACATGGTTTAGTGACACCACCATTATTCACATGAAACGAGCAAAATGAGGGAAATAATGAGGTTTCTACAGTTATACAGTGTTTGTACTGCAGGCATCATAAACACAAAGCAACCAGGAACTACAAGCATGATTTCCTAGCATGAAAAGCAAACATACAAACAAACACACACACGCGCACACAGCACCATTTTGTCTCACGGGTGATCTAATGTTCGCACAGCTGTCAGCAGTGAGAGGATTAAAGGCAGTACGCTAATGACAAGGTGCTGCGTTCAATTACAGCTTTAAAAATCAGAGGGGGCTTCCACATCCCCTGCCCCATACTGTACAAATTACCCACAATCAGCACAGCCAATCAAAACCACAGCAACACATTACATCACAAAATCTGACAGCCCTCCAGCCCTCTATTCCCAGAAGCTTTCCAGCTGCAGCTTCTTAGCGTTGTATTCTGTCTTTGTTTAATGCTCTCGAATAAAAGCCGTCCATGAACACGCAACCAATTCAGACACATAAACCACATATTCAACTCTGTAGTAACAAGTAAAGTGAAAGTAGATTCATGTGAATGATTATAAAAGGAGTCACTCCAGTTCCTGTCATACTGTGTGAATACAGAGTAAATTTGGAATTGAAGTGGATCAAATGTGAATGGGAGAAAGGAGTCACTCCAGTTTGATCCTTTCTTTACATCCGCTGGCTAATAATAAAATAACAAATACAATGGTGATGCGTTTATACACTATTTAAAAGTGGATTGAGACTCTCTTACCATTCTCTTTTTCCTCTCCTGCTTTGCTAATGGACTCAGACAGGCCCAAACTGGCCGCAGTGGGCAGCGTTCCCAGCAGCAATGCTAGAGAGGGTCGTTTGGAGGAAGAAACGCTCTCTTCATCTCTCTCACGCTCATCCCCGCCTCCTTCCACCTCATCATAACCCGCAGCGCCGCACAGGTGAGAGGCTGCCGCCCGAAGCTCTTCATCCTCACCTTCATCATCACCAGCAAGAATACTGGAGGATGCCAAGGAAATGACATCATCTAGGGGAGGAGAAAAAAAACAACAAATACATCAATTTCTTGAAACCTCCCTGAGCCACAAACAGAAGTAAAATAGAGGGAAACAATGATAACATCAAGTAAATAAAACTAGTCTGTTATTTTGAAACACTTTGGCCAAATACTATTTGTTCTTTCTTAGCAATCGGTTGTTATTGGAGTTGCTGGGCTGCAAAATAAATGAACAAAGCACATTTTTACAACAGTGTGGAGGAGCTAAATCAGTCAGTGCAACATGAAAGAAATACAGAACGCACCTTTAAAACATCAATCATTCTGGTAATTAAATTCATTCGCCTTTTGATTGTGAGCTGTGCTGTGATCCGAATGACATGGGGAGAGTTACAGCAATTACACAAACACACACACTCAACCGTACACAACACACAAGCCCACAGACACACACACACAGAAAAGTGAACAAACACGCACAGAGACAAACACACACTTCCACAGTCCTAATTACCTCCCTCCTGTAATCACTCTATTAGAGACATGACTGGATCTCTCTCATTACGGTTCTGTTCAACACTGAGCTAATTGGACGAAAAGGTAAACAAAGAATGTCTGGAAGCGGGAAGCGCTTCCTGAACACAACGTTGAGCTGTTGTTTACGCGGACAGCTGTTCTCACGGTCATTTGAGAGCTCACACACGACATGAACAACTCGCGCTCGTGTACGTGTGATGGTGGGCAGACGATGTACCGTCTCTGGAGCAGGACGCATAAATCCCTCGTGGTTTGGGCCTGCAGCTCTCCAGCTCGATTTCAATCTCATCCTGATAGCCACAGATTTCTCCTGCAGAACACACACGGATAAACGTTCAAAGATCCCTCAGGCAAACCAGAGAACAATTCATGTGCGAATGTTAACGTTACCTTCAATTTCATCAACTTTCTTAGCAAGTTCCTGCTCAATCTGTTGAAAGAATTCAGCTGAGGTCAAACTAGCTCATATACAATGAGGTAAAACATTGGCAAATATTCAAATCTCTACATTGAAAGAGTCACGTGATTTGCGACCTGTTTCATTTTTTGCTTCCTGAGTCCAGCCGTGTAAGAGGGTGGGTCACATTCCTGTTCCAGGTCCACCCTCATGAACTCCTCAATAGTAAGCTGACTGGTGGGCGTGTCCTCAAACTCATTCAACCTGTCAATCAAACACATCAGAAACTCCACAGCAAAATGGACCTAAATATAAGAGTTCAACACCAACTAACCTCAACCAATGTTAATCGTATAACACTGAAGTCACTGTTACACAAAAATGGCAGTGATCATAACACTATTATGAGAACAAGCTGTAAACTAGTTTAATTACTGTTAATGTTTATGGTTTGCAATAAACACCTTTTCCTCAGCGTAGCCTCACACACTTTCACCACAGTAATCACTTCCTTAATGGTTCGGCAGAACTCGTGCATTCTAGCAGCAACCAGGAGAGCTGCAAAACACACACACACACACTTCAGCTAAAGCACGAAAGAACAAAAAAGACAGAGAAACCAGTTAGATATGAAACTTTAATAGGCTTTGGGAAAAGTGTGTTTTTCTATCTGCCTCCCTGTTGACTCACCTCAGGCAGAACAAACAGCCATTAAATGCACCTGCAATACAGTTCCACTCGGTATCATTAAAGAACCATGAGAAACTAGATGCACCTCTGAACTATATTACAAACTAAAGAACACATGCAAGAACATGAAAGATGAAATACTGAGGAATTATAGACCCTAATGATGCCTTAAATGTTAACATAAAATCCAAAAATGGATGAAAAAATCCAAAAAAATCCTTTGAAATGACTTTCCTGTTACTTTTCTGTTGACATTAAAAAACTGTATGTTGCACGGGCTGTTGGATAAAATTAACCAATCATCAACAAGCTATTTAGGTATCGTTTAGCAAAGTAACACCAACTCCCAATCCAATCAATTTCTGATTTCAACAAACTTACATCCGAGTTTTTTCGCTTTCTGTCAGTCCGTCTGTCTCCCAAGTCTCTGATCTCTCACTGCGAAACAAACTCTTTAAGGTTTACGCTTCCTCTTATCTCAGCCCTGCTCCTCAAAGATTAATGGCAGATTAATTATTCAGGTTTTGCAGTTGGGGGGGGCAGAGAAACCCAACAGGAACAGTCAGTTGCTCTAAAAGCTTAATTACTGTACAGAATGAGACTCCGCATTAAACTTCACACAAGACAGAAAAATAAATGTTATTGATGAAAAGGCATCAGAAATGAA
>JBAJNP010008784.1:0-19491 GCA_036877545.1 Yasuhikotakia modesta
AAAACAAAGCGTGTCTGTCTCCTTTACATTTAGTTTATTTTCTTGGCAGTAAAGGCTTTCAGTTTCAGCTGGAGTGATATTACACTCAAGACATCATTAGAGATCAGCAGATGTCTCGCCGCATGTTCATGAAAACATCACGCTGTTTAGATAAATGAGAAACCAAACCTGTCACTTACAATTAGAAGATTTTCATGTGTGCTGTGAGTTTTAACCTTTATTGTCAAACTGCTTTAATATCACTGACCAGTTTCCAGCTAACAATTTTAGGTTGTAAGAACATTGAGGGAAATGTTTCCAATGTTTTCTAGGTATATTTTTGATGTAGAGCCATGATGTTAAAAAGATCTGCTAGTGTTACGTGAAACACTTTGAGGAAACATCTAGGAAACATTAGCCTTCATTCTGAGAATGTGGTATAAGAGTATAAGGGAGTATAAGACTGTTTACTGTACTAACACCAATGACTTTCTGTTGTGTGTCTGTTGTGTACTTGTGATTTTGTTCAGAACTGTAAGTTTGTCATAGTTTGAGTCTGTAGGTGGCGACACTGTTTTAAAGACATAATAGAGTCTATTTAAAGTCTTACCCACCCAAAGCATACAAAGGGCATTTCAGTCCAATCACAGTTTCAGACTCACAATTTTGTTTGGCTTGTAAACGTGTATTGAATGATCTATATAATGTTTATGTATAATGTACATATCATTTTTCATGTTAAATTACCCATTTGTTTGATAATTCTCCCCAAATCAACATGAAAAAAGAGACGGATTCTTGCTCAACATCTGTGTATGTGTTCATAATAGGCAGAAAAACAAATCCATTTTGCAAACTATTTCTTTAACACGTTTTCTTTAAATGATTTCCTGACGTTATTGGTTCAGACATAATGAGAGATGTTTGAATTTCCGGACATTGTAGTCAGCAGGGCTTTGTTGGAACCCTCAGAGCTTCACCAGGTTTCATTAAGCAGTGGGATATTTATAGGCTATCTGTCTGAATAATTTATCTGAACGTTGAAATAACTTGAGCTGGATGTTAGCTCGAACCGTGAGCCTGAGAGCAGAGGAACTTATCAGAGCAGTAGCTGTTCTCAAAAGCACAATGTGATGCGTTGTACAGTGTGATAGTTGAGCGGTGAAGATGCTTTCATCTGTTTTATTTTGTCCTCAGATTTCTTCTTTAAACAAGAGACTTGTGTGTTTTTTAGATGCTTTGGCAGAATCATTTTGCCTCGTGACGTTTCTGTTAAAGGCGGTTGTTTGTTACTCTGAATCATTTCACCATGAATTATTCTGAATAAAAAAGAAGCCGATATACGTAAACTAGATGTTTTTAGTTTGTGCAGAACATGCGGACGGTGCTTTGCTGTGGAAAAACATCTGCCATGATGCTGAGGTGGTGTGGATGGTTGCCAGGGTGTTGCTATGTGCCCGATAAGATGCTGTGAGTAGCTTTTAATTGCTAGGTGTTGCTGCATAATATATTTATATCAAACCTGAGTGCAGAGGGAGTCTGGGCTGTTCACATACTGCAGGTCTCGACTGCATTCTGACTGTGATAAGCACCTCGCAATTAAAATATCATGAAATGTCACATAAATATTCAGTCTGATGAGATATATGCCTGAGCTGGACAGCTGTGCTCTTACAACTTCATTCAAATCCTGCCACATCACCATAATTATGTAAATATGCTAATTGGGCATCTGTTGCTGGGAATCTCGCTCTCTGTGATGGCTTTACACTAGTCCACACTGTCTCTCTCTCTCTCTCTCTCGCTCTCTGTATCACTCTGCAATGAAAACAATGTAAAACCACTAAAAGTGATAGCTCACCCCATAATGACAATTCTCCCATCGTTTACTCACCCTCATTTCTTTCCAAAACTGTAAGTTTTTTGTGTTCTGAGGAACATAAGAAGATATTTTGAAGTATATTGTTGACCCAACATTAGTGCCGCCCATTCACTTTAGTGGTTTTGAACACAAAACCACTAAATGTCTCTTGAAAATATCTTCTTTTGTGTCATGAGGGTGAGTAAATGATGGAAAAAGTACATTTTGGGGTGAACTAATTTGTGTCTCTGTGGGAAGTGATTTTGGGAGAGACCTCTGAGATGAAGTTAGATGTTGTTAGACTGTCAGAATCTTCATCCACCAGGACTGTAAAGGAATACATGCTCTTCTCTTCTCACAGATGCGCTCATTATCCCCCGGTTGAGATGCTGTGATCTCACGGCCGTTCGAGTGAAAACCTCTCATTAACGCCTCGCAGAGAGAAATTTTCCTCTCATTTAGTGAAACGGCAGCAGCTTCAGTTAGTTGTGATGTAGATGTTTAATGATGGTGCCTCACTGCCCACGTGCAGAACCGCTCCCAGATCAAACATCCGTTCCTGGAGATGGATGGAGTCTCTGAGATTTGCAAGCGCTGCTTGCGGCCTGTGTTGTTTCACACAGAACAAAGTGTGTAGATTATAAATAATTGATAAAGAATTGCTTGGTTTAAATGATAAGCGAGACTGGTGCTGTCCCACCCCTTACTGTAACAAACTGTTTTAAACACCTTGTACTTTGCAAGTCAAAAAATGCCCTTGTAACTTGCATGGACTCCACATGTAAGATTTTACACTCCACTGTGAGATTTTAGATGAGGGAACGATATAGCAGAGCGACTCAGTAGGCCTTTAGTCATGATTAGCATCTGTTAAATAAAAGATAATAGCATCAGCGCTGTGACACGTGAGACTCGCGCGGCTACGCTGTCACATAGCTCCAACACGCCAGTGCAAAGCCAAGCATCATAACATTTATATTCCCCAACCGCACTGTTATTCAGTAACATCTGAGAATGTATGTTTGTTTGTTTATCACACGACGACAGCTCGACTCCAGAGCTTGCCGTCTGCACCCTTCCATTTTGTTTACGCCGCTCACGTGCCTCTTACTCACAAACAGCATAATCTAGATGATGATGGTGCGAGTGTGCGTTGTAATGAAGAGAAACATTCAGCATCTGTTAGCATGAGGCCTGTGAATAGCAGTACAGGAGACACACAGAGAGACGTTTAGGTGTTCTGTGAGGATGTGAGTGTTGAATATTTACTCGGGTAAAGAGCTGTTGAAATATTTATGTATGTTTTTTTTGGAAGGGCAGAGTTACAGTATAAACTATAAGCTCTGTGTGCACAGCTCTAAAACGTAAGCGAATTATTGCTACACGGGTGATTCACTTTCCTTTAGAATCTGTATTGAAACACTCTGCAGTGTGAATAGCATTAATGCAAATCTGTTAAATAATGCTGTGAAGTTAATAACGTTTATGTTGCATATTTAAAGTACAAAATAAAAGCACATTTGTGTTTTTATTTTTTTATACAGTGATTGTAAAACTCTGCCTCAAGGTCACTTCTTTGGTCATTTTATTGTCTGGGTTTTTCCTGTCCAGCTTGTGTGTTTTTTCTTATAAAAGCATGTTTCATTCTTCACTGTTAGAGAAACAGCTCTTGTATGCTGACGTTCTGTTCCTTCAGGCTGTCAGCTGGACTGTCTATTTTTAGAGGAGCGCTTTTTGCATTTTAGTTGAACGATGTCCGCAAATGTACTGAATGTTTCTGTGAGCTTTGGGTGTGTGGCCAGTGAGTTTGACTTGAGGCCCACCTCAAGTGTGTGTGTGTGTATGTGTGAGAGTGTGTGTGCTACTATATTTAAAGAACATGTCCATTAGGAAAACTGTTCCCTTTCTGTCCTGTGTCCTGACTTCACACAACAGGAAATCCTGTTACACTTCTTACATCTACAAAAGATGAATAGATATGAAGGCATTTAATAATAGCTTACTCCTAAGTCTCTCTCTCTCTCTCTCTCTCTCTCTCACTTTATTTAACACCATTAATAACAAAGCGTCCTTGGGAGGTTAATGAAAGGGAGCTTCTGCTAGCATCCATATTTCAACAGATGCATGTGTAATTATCTTTTTAATTAGCGGCCTGTTACAAATCATGAGCCGTCACCTTGTGTTTAAAGACTTTGTGCCGGGTGTAATGTCTTAATTAAGTGTCAGATATAACAAGCGTGTGAGATAAATGTGTTTACTTCATATACGGCGTGTGAGACCGATGGCTGCTCACAGTCAGAGTTTGTTTAGTTAATTGGGTGGGACGATCTGATCTGACATCAGACTGGATTTATGCTGCAGCGTGTCATGAAGAGGCTGTATGACATCACACTGTAGATGACCCTAAAATAAACACAGAGAGACATGCTATTGCTCAGATTCTGCTCGTTTATTTCTCAGCAGATTTGATGAAGCTCTCAGTTATGCTTTGAAATGGATGAAAGAATATGGGGGAATTTTAAAAAATAACATGCACAAATAAATCATGTTTTAAAAACAATCCACTATTCCATAAAAATAAAACGTTTATATGTTGATTTCATTGTGACTTAAAATGGCAGATTTGGGGATTGGGATGTGAGCCCATTTTGTGACATGGTTGAGATCACTGGTGAGTTGAGTGTGAAACATCTGAGAAAAACAAAACCCACACAGATGTCTCAGATTGTTCTCCGTTTAATCTCGCTGCTGTCTGTTAGAAACAACTGAGACATTACACAGCTCTCAGATTGTTTTTCTGTTTTGTAGGAAGATGTTTTTGGAGTAAAGGATAGATTAGAGATTTCTCCAGGTATCTGCAAAGGCCAACAGACTCGAGGGACGGAGGCAGCAATGACAAATGACAAGATACCCGATCAGGTGACATTGACTAACGTCCAGGAAGTGAGGTTATCAGGCGCAGAACAGAACAACTGTCACAGGTAATAAAACAACAGCCCCTGGCAGACCAAACAGAGCATGTGTGTGTGTGTGTCTGCAGGTATTGTACAGGACTTCATGAATAAGTGTGTGTTAGCATTTGTGTTTTTTTGTTTGGGCATATGAGAGAATAGACTCGGTTCTGCTTCATTGCCTGACTCCACCAACATCAATCATTGCTGATCTATACTGACCTATAATGTGAAGCAATGCAGAGAGAGAATAAGACAGACGCCCACAGGACGCCCTGTTAATGTAGGTCGCCTGGCGTGGGTAACAATCCAGGCTATAATAAAAGCCCAACATCTGTCATAAGCGGTTGCTCTGAAGGCAGGAAGTCTGTTTTGTTCCAAGAACATTTTTGTCATGCTGGTCTCGTCACATCCTGATAGCAATCACTACATTAACAAATAAAGTAAATGTATACATGCATATATCTTCATGTATGTGTTCATGTGTTGGAGGAGACGTGGCTCTAAAAGGAGGGCGGGGTCTTAGGTGGGCGTACCCTCCCTTTAAATATACAATCCATCCACATATAACCATTAGGCACAATTTAGTGTTTAGTTTAATTTAGCTTTACTCACTACTGACCTGTTATGTCAGAATAATTTCCTCTGACTGGATTTCAAACGTAAGTGTTTGAAGAGCTGGTGGCTCAAAACATTTAACAGCAAAGACGTGAAATAAAATGAGACTTTGAGAAGACTTTTGCATGCTGTGACAGTTCATGTGTTTTTTTCTAAACTGCCTCAGTTTCTGGCCTGACAGCCTTGCTGTGATTTATTCCCACAAATCTCTGCATGCTGAAGTGAGTTAACTCTCTCTCTCTCTCTCTCTCTCTCTGTGGTGTTTCAGAAGTACATCAGATGTCGTTCTTCTCTCAGCAGCAGGAGAGTCAGAGGAACGCTGGATCTCTGCAGACCCGCATCAAACGCAGCCCAGAAGAAAGTGCGGTTTTTCCTTCCAGGAAAAATAATGAGTAAATATCAGATATTTCTGCCTCAGCAGTGCTCAGTTTGAAAGCTTAAAGATCGGGTGCCTTTTACAAAAAACTGAAATCATTTAGTAATGTGAAATGAAATTCAGTTTTCTTTCCCAGTACTGCATTTTTCCTGAAATGTTCCTGAAAGTGTCACGCTGACAGTTCCTTACAGAACCTTTAACATCCACAGAAACGTCCTGTTACACAAAATGTTGTTTGGCACAGAAAAGGTTACACAGGCTATAAAAATATAAGAATGAAAGATTTTTTGGGGAACTGATGTTTTGTCTGCGACGTTGTTGTGAAGAACCTTTTAAGTACCTTTATTTTTAAGCATAGTCAGCGAATCAGTGTGTGTGTATTTATGTGTGTATTTGCATATAAGCGTGTAAACAGACTACAGAGGAAGTTGTGTTTAAAGTAAGAGATGAAAGAATGAAGGAGGGAAAATCAGACGTGGTTGATGGAGGTTTATATGGGGGGATGTCAGGACTGTGACCTCACACGGTGTGAGCAGCGCCGCCGACAAGCGTAGCCGACGGTTAGTTGCATGCAGAGATATTTGTGTGTGATGTGTGTGTCTGCAGTCGCAAACGTGCAGTTTGAGTGCATTGTGTGTCGCTTTCAAAAAAGGCATCAACCTTAAAGATGGTTTGGAATAAAGGCAAAGAGTTGCAGAATGTGAAGGTGTAGAAACACAACAGCGAATTTAATCATTAGTGACTCGTCTCTCACTCGGGCTGTCACATGATCAGAACCATGTGACGCCCACAGGTCGCGTTAGCCCTTCCTGTCAGCACCGCTTACCATCATGCACACACTCCTGGGCCATGACAGCAGTGTGTGTATGAACGCAGGTTTCGGAGCCTGAGTTCTGGTTACATGAGGTTAAAGGACTAGTTCTCCCAAAAACAAGAACTGTTTTCTGTTTACTCAGCCTATATTGTGCCACGCTTTAGTTTTAACTATACTTATTACTTTCTTACAGTGATTAACTCATTCAAATGTATTGATTTGTTAAGTGATTCATTAAAAAGATTCAAATACAATTCAAACAAATCGCTCAATCATTTAAATCAGGAATTGTTTAATTATTATATAACTTCCTGAAATATTCAGTCAACAATGGCCTAAATTGTAGCATAAATTTAATACATTTATTACAAAACGTTTACTTTTATAATTCTTTCATGGTGCTTATATTTGTTTTTGGGATGTAGACAGTCACAGTTCATACTCACTCTCATATATACTGAGAACAGCCTTTATATTCTCCAAAAAATCACCTTTTCTGTTCCACAGAGATAGGAAAGCTATTGGCACAGCTTGAGGGAGAGTAAATGGAGGCAGGACTCTTTAAAGGTTAGTCAATCTGCATCCCTGTGGAATTTGAGATTATCAGTGCGTTTTAAACCACAGGAAGCAAAACTGCTTAATATCAGAAACCTTTTCATGTTTAGGAAGATGGACGATCAATGCGTGACAATTTCAATTAATGTTCCAGTTGCAATTTTCAATGTTCCAGTTGCTTTATTGGAGCTTTAGTGCTATTTGTGTTTCCAAAAGCTGTTGACAGATTTTTGCTTGAAGGTTGTCGGCGGTTTGCACAAGCCCCACAAGCTAGTCAGTGACTGAAATGACGTCTCTGTTAATACGACAGACAGACAGTTCAAACGCGGGTCACGGACGGATCTCGGCTCTGAAAGAGACCGGTGCTCCCGTGTGATGTTTGTGGCTTGCGCTTTTGAGTTGAGCAGGTTACTGTACCCTGAAGTGTTCAGGTGTCTGGGAGAGCAGAATCGATTCTGGTCCGCTTCATTGCCTCCGCCGGCGCTCAAAAACATCCGTCACTGCTGCTGCATCCTGGCCAAAAGCGCTGAGAATAAATAGATCGTTCACTAAAAATGAAAAACTTCTCCTCATGACATTTAAAGACTTTTCTGTGGGACACAAAAGTTATATATAGTATACCTTTTAATGCGCTGCAAGTTGCTTTGCATACAAATGTCTGCCAAATACATCAACAGAAATGCATTGTTAATAAGTTTTTGCAGTTAACAGCCTTTGATTTACCAGCACAAATCTTTAACCACTGTTACGCCTCTCCTAAACCCAGAGCATTTTCACCTCTTGAGTGATCCTCACACTCAGACAGTTAAACACAAGAACAGTTTGTGACTTTACCTTGAGTCGTGTGTTTGTGATTTGCGAGCAGCACTTGTACCACTAGTCTCTGAATATTTAGTTGAGATTTTATGAGTTGTGGTGACGGATGCTAGAATAAAGTCAAGGTCTTTGTGTTTATCAAAACTGATGGATTTCTGACCTTGTGTGGAACTGTTGAAGACATTAGCATGGATTTGAATGTCTTGGCAGCGAAAGGATAAGCATGACACAGCTCAAGGGCAAATATTTCTCAGTTTGACAGACTTGTGTTGAGTTTAAAGGAGTTCTTCAGCGGTGAAACGCTGTCAAAAGTGACATGTGCGTCGGTTTGAAGGATCAAGGACGTAGAGTTTCTTCACGATCATAACAGAGTTGATGTAACATCAAGAGCAGAACACCTGATCTCCAGATGAAATGATCACAGCATCCACACGTGTTAATGACTGTGATGTATTTCTAAATCAAGAATTGTAGATCATGCATTTAACAACTCTGTGTCTCTCTCACCCTCTCCCTCTCTCTCTGTCTTGGTGTCTTTGAATGGAAGGTTAACTAAAGCCTCTGATCAACACAAGCATGTGTGAAATGGACAGTGATGTTGCTTTGAACATGACATGCATGTGTCACGTATGATCTTACATGCTTTTCATCTACAGTCAGCATGTCTCTGTACTGCAACACTTTAAAAACAATAATTGTTTGCTTCTCAGAGATGATAGTTTATGTAGCATGCTTATGATAGCAAAACTGATGATGATGATGGGCTTTCTGAGAGGTTGCCGTGTGGTTGCTGTGAGAAGATGCTGTGGTGGGAGTTAAGGACCCCATCCTCAGGTCTGTTAATGGAGGTCAGGACAGCACAGGAAAACACTGCAATTATTGCTCCGCTAAGCAACCGTTGTATTTTCATGCAATGCTGAGAATCACAAATGATGAATGATAATGAGAAGTGATTACAGTAATCATGAAAAAAATCACTGTCCGTTTCACGCTGCGAGACCTTCATGTTGTCTTGTACATATTGTTCCTCTGTTATGACAGAAACAGCCAAGGCTGTCCGATTGTGAGACAGGAGAACACGAGCTTCTATCCTTGTAGAACTGAAGATTATTTGCTCTTGTAGTGTTGTGATCTGCAGAACTCGTTTGTGCCGGCAGGGAGATAAACACACAGCAGGTTTGGTTCTGGAGATGTTAAATTAAAAGAACAGAGATGATTGGAGGAGACCCAGTGGGTGGTCTGGGAGAAATGAGCTTTTCTTTACTTAATTATAGCAGATAATAACTCTCTTCAGAGCGCTGTGTGTGAGTTTATATGAGCGGCTGCTTTTGGTTGAATGGTTTATATTAAATCAGCCGTTCGCTACTAATTTGATTTCTAATACCTGCTGTAAGTGAAATCTTGCTGATATCAGAACTCAGTTCTGAAATTACTTCTCATGAAACTGGAAATGTGCAATTTTAAGCTAATCAGAATTATTTTAAACATGAATTTCTGACACTAAAACATTCGGGTAAAATTAAGAGATTTGTAAAGAACAATTTATATTTTACATTCTCAGATCGATCACCAGATTTGTTAATATTTGCACAAAACCTGCATTTTTGAACGTTTTGCTAATTAGCGTGAAACGGGCGACGCATGCGGTAAAATCCTGTTTCCCGCCCTCACAAAACTCTCAATGTTTATTGGCTGCAGCGGTTAGACTGTATTAGGCGCTGTAAAATAAAGAATGAGGAAATGGCTCAGAATGAATGAGTCAGTGCAGTGATACCTGACCGCTGAACCGTTTACAAAAGAACAAACTGCATCACATGTGACGCAGTTTTCCAGCTCGGATCCTAAAAAGGGAAGCTGTTCTCAGACTCAGTTGCCAAGAAACCAGAGATAGTTGCTATTTAAAAGAAATCAGGAATAACACTTTTTCAGATAACATCTTTGTTGTCTGTTTCCCTGAGAGATACTTGCAGACCATACACAGAAATGTATACCTTCATAACTCACAGACTAGCAGCCTGCCTTTGTATCGTAACTAAACCATTTGTATGTGACAAAATAAAGACCATAAAAATGAAATTATTACATGATTTCTGCTTGTTGCAGTGTCTGTCCTTTTTGTGTTAAATTGTGTTTCATATCCTTTTCATATTTATCAGCCTGAAACAGAAAATATTGAATATGATTTTTAATGCATGTATTTCAATCCCTAATTTATTAAAGGACCATATAATATGACCCAATATATAGTTTAAAATATCGTCATGATATTATACCTCGTTGTTTCATCCTGAAAGTCATTTAGTTTGTCCCATTTAGCGGAGAAATTCGTTTCATATGTTATTATTAGAACCTGAGATGACAGTCTGAAATTCACATTAAGGAGCAGCTTTCAGTCTTTATTGTATCAGGCGTTTCGGCGTTCATGAGGATCCACAATACAATGGGGCACGCGGTAATCGGTTCTGACACCAGAAGACACTTTCTCTGCCTCAATCTGAGTGCCAAACACCCACACAGTAACTGTTCTAACAGCACAGAGCTCGGCATGCAGTAACTGATATGCCTTGTGTGTGTTTTTACCCTGGTGTTGACAACTGCTAATTAGCAGTACATTATATCCAACCCAATCTAGACAGCGATATTTCCTCCAGAGAACTGCAGCTAGGGTCTGGTTACTGTTTTGGCCGGCGTGTCTGTTTTAGTTTGAGGAAAAATGAAATCTATCCATCCTGCACAGTGGGTTTATGTGTTACCATTTTAAGATTGTCTAGTAAGAAATGAACAGAAGTGAAGCCCAACAAAGATTCAGGTTGAGTTATATTTTGTGTAAAGTGGGGAAAGTTTGTCCCAGTTTTAGCAGAATTTACTCGTAATTGGTTTCAAGCAGGTCTGATTTTCCTGTTGCTAAGCTAACAACACAACCATGTTGTGAACCTTTTTTTTATTTAGTATGTGGTCAATTTCTAGTTTGATGTTTTTGTTCAATACTGTCTCCTTACCCTAATTTGCTAGCATAGCTTTATAATAATGATTTATAATTTGATAATTTGAATAAGTTGATAATTTTTTTCCTGGTTTTCCAGGAAAAGCCATTTTGGCCTCATTTGGTGATGAGAAGTACATTAAGTGACGTGCAGTGTTATGGATGGAACAGAGATGGCGACAGAGAAGCACATGGTGACGTCACATCATGCTGTTTGTCATAAAATGCTTAAATCCAGCTATCTGACAATTTTAGTTTGCAAGAACATTTGATTAACGTTTCCATTAGGCAGCAAAAACATGTTATTCTGTTTTTTTCTTGAAACTTTTACAATGTCCATTTTTTAAACGTTACATAACTTTGAGAGAACTTTCAGAAAGTCAACATCATTAGTCAACAGTCTGAAAACATTTCCTATAGTTCTGAGGTTTTGAAACAGAATGAATGTTTCTGATTATTATAATGGTCATTAATAAATGAATAAAGCCATCAATCACTCAGTCAGAATGAACACTGATGGGTCTAACGTTACCATAACATTTCCTCTTCGGAAAACAGAAGAAACGGTGATTAAAACATTTATGTTAGCTAGTAATTCTTAGTAAGTAGCACATGGGCTACAAAAGAGCTTGTGTGTAACAATTTTACTGCAGTTTGCTTAAATCATCTCTAACCATCTGTTGTGTGAACTCAGGCGTGATAAAGGATTATGACTCTGGATTATGGGGTTCCTGTTAACAATCTGTGATGATGCAGACGGAGATGTAAATATGTATTGCTGAATTCGAGAGAGAGAGAGAGAGAGATGGGACTAATAGGATATAAATTAGGAGTAGAAACTATATTAATGTGCCGTCAAACTGTACTTAAGATGAGGTGTGTATAAACTGACTATTTATGTTTATAGTTTATAATTATAGATTTTGGTTTAACTACATGATTTGCAAATTACAAATAGGTACAAAGCTAAGCAGCTGCTGTATAAAACATTTAAAGTATTTTACACAGTTTTTGTTTTCTGAAACAAGTGTTTAACATTTGTGTGCATATACATGTTGCTACCACATAAATGACCTAAAACTATTTGCATTTATTAATGTTTTCTGCAAACAATTTAAACCTGAAATCAAAGCAGTGTGAAACATTCTTGTAGATAAAATCTGAAAGAAACTGCTTTTGTCTGACGGCTGCGACACGTTCGTGATTTTTGTGGCCCAAATCCTGAGCGAGAAACAATTGTGATGGGCTGTGTCACATTCTTGCAGTTGCGTAAAAGATGTTTTCTCCTCCACCTTGATCTGCCGTTCCTCATGCACAAGGACGTTTGCGGCTGACGTTGTTGACCCTGGCCTGCAGAACCCTTAAGCATTCATAGCTTTCCTTCATTTTTTGCCTGTTTTCATCGCTATTTCATATTTCTTTGTACACAGTAACAAATATTACCACACGTGACCCTGAGGGTGTAACAAACACACCTTTTGTGTGAGTCACATCATTTCAGCTCTCAAACTCAAGTTTGGATGTAAACAGATTTGAAAGTGTTGGGTAAGTATTGTGTGTTTTATAGGTCAAATAGTTTGTATGAATTAATTGTAGTTCTGTTAATTTATTGATCGTTCCAGATCCATTTGTTTAATAGTTTCCGTTTGTGTGCCTGTAGTAAGACACACACATTTCGTTGACATGGAAATTGGGTGCAAGGCTGTAAAGTATTTCTCAAGGTATTTTCAAATGCCTTTATTGTTCAGTAATATTCGCTATATATGGTGACAGTCCAGGCTGGACTCTGACAGGCCAGAGGGGTGCAGAGGAAATGATTTTTGGAACAGGGGCTGTAATGGGGGTGAGGCAGGTGATTGGTTGTGCAGGGGTTGTATTTATGTTACCTTGGTTTCTCTTTGTATCTTTCTATCGTACTCTGTCGTTACGCGTGTGAAGACGTGAGTGAGTGACTCACTGATAATTCTGAATGAAGGGCAGTGCTTATAAACCTCCGTCCCACATCTGAGGAGCTTCAAAGACTGTCTTCACGTTTTTTGGGTGTATTTATTAAGCCACACGTTGCGTGACTCTATTACCTGCATTATCTGCTGCATCTGTTGGGCTCTGAGACAGACACAGTTTTTTTGTTTTGGTGTCTGAGCATAAGACGGTTTGGTTTTGGACCCGCCAGGGGAGAGAAAGCCGAGCAGCTTTGAAGACCATGAGGTCCAGATTCTTCATCTTCATCTGCTTGTTGCTGGTGTCGTTCGGTTCCACCGCAGTCATTACTGGGGTGAGTGACCCAAACATCTTACAGCATCAGTATATGAGTGTAGACCTGTACCGTATACAGGGCACATATATAGATAGTTATTTGGTATTTATATAATACCCTATACATTTATATGTAAATTATTTATAAGGACATGCTAAAGTGCAGAAAAAACTGTGGCATTAGTTGCAACTAATTGTTGTTTATAACCTGCAGTTAGGTGTGTAAAATTACAGTACTAACATACTAACATTTACATGTCATGCATGTTTACATATTGTCTGTATGATGTCATCTGTTATCTAATAGATCATGGGTTTATTCATTTATTGATTATGTTTGTTGACAGATGGAAATATAAATGCTCTATTGGAGGCTGAGGTGATTAGTGAAAAAATATCAGTTGCATAGATTTTAAAGCTTTATTTTCTTTGTTTTATTGCTTATATGGCAACAACAGAAAGGCACAAACAAAAAAACGCACAATCTAAACGTTTTAACTCACATTGTTGGACTTTATGACAGTTGAATTCATAAATGGGTTTATAATTTAAGACTGTATTACAGGATTAAGACTTCCTGACTGCTTAAAGCTTTCTGAAACTACAGACATGAGATTAGAGTCTCTGCCTGCTACAGGAGATTAAATAAGAAATAAACAATCAAATATATTTCTGTTTGAAATGTTGTTTAATGTTAAGAAGTTAAGGAGTTGAGCATTTCTGCAGTCTGAGACACGAGTGTGAAAGTGATCCAGAGAAAACAGCTGGAGCCTTAGACATTCTGAGACATGCAGGAGACAAATCCGTCCTACACACACTGTCAGGGTAAATCATGGGCTGGATTTGTGCAGCTCCAGAGAGAGAGAGTCTCCTGTCACCTGTGTGGTAGCTTTAAAATTCTTCATAGGTGTGGAGCTATTTCAGTCCATGAGGTGGACACTGTACATACCCTCACTGTTTTTCTTCCTGTGTGTGTGTGTGTGCAGGCATGTGAGAGGGACTCGCAGTGTGGAGGTGGCATGTGTTGTGCGGTCAGCCTGTGGATCAGGAGTTTGAGGATGTGTATTCCAATGGGCCAAGAAGAAGATGAATGTCATCCAATGAGCCACAAGGTTCATTTTCTCACTTTATCTTAAAGGGACGGTTCACCCAAAAATGAAACTTCTCTCATCATGCGCCGACCCCCCACGTGTGACTTACTTTGTTAATATGACGTCACATTCACTTGTATTGTATGGAAAACAACAGTATCAACATTCTCCAAAACTTCAGTTTTACATTTATAGTTTAGAACAATGTGATGTTGATGGTAAATGATGACAGAAGTCTAATTGTTCAGCTGTTTCATTAACCCCCCTTTATGAATCATATTTCATCTTCCTGTGTTATTTTAATAACTTCCTGTTTTTATTCAGGTGCCCTTCTTTGGCAAAAGGCTTCATCACACATGTCCCTGTCTGCCCCACCTCTCCTGCATCACCACCGATGATGGCAAATCAAAATGTCTCCCTCAGTTTCTGTTTCCGGACGGTCACCTGTGATGTCGTATGCAAGTGTAGTGTACTGCTAATCTTTGTATAAACTGTACAGTAAATCTGTATTGGTTCTAGATAAACGTTGTCGTAATGATTTATTTAATCTTTATGGAAAATGTTAAATCTTAAATGTCTTAAACACATATTTTGACAAAATATTGATTAAAATAAACAATTGTTACACAAATCACAAAAGCAATTGTTCATCTTTCTTCACGTTTATTTAAGAGCCTGAAAAAAAGTTGTGGGTTCAAATATCAATGCAGACGCATTCTAATGAAATGTACCTCAGCGTATGCCAGTGTGTTGGTTCCTCTGTTGTAATGTTTCGAAAGAACACTGAGAATATTAATAGGAGTGATTTTGATGGATAATTGTTCACTTGCCTGCTTCTCTGCCTGTGGGATTTTTACTGCACCTCTTATCAAAGACTTGGAGTTCAGCCGCTTACCTGGATTTTTTTATTACAGTCTTGATTCAGATGCTGTTATGTGAAACTTTCTTTATGTGAATCTTGACTTGCTAAACTTTGTGACATTTCATTCGTTATGAACTAAAGCACTTACCTGCCACCGGGTGCCTGATTATCCTGTCTGGGTTTATATTAAGATAACCACCGGCTGGCAATACATTATCTTTTACATAATGCACCACATAATGTTCAAATGTACAGCTTTCAAAGTGCCTGTGTATTTATGTCTGTAAGACACTTTGTTACCTCTGAGTTTGGGTTGCTGTTTCATTTAGCAGCTCAAGTCAAAACGTGTGACAGCGTCACAGGAATTGTGATTCAACAACTATGTCTTCAGTTTGTCAGAGGTAAGAAACTGGATTGCGTCCCTGTCACTTTTTATCGTGTTTCATCACAGACGGACATTCAGAGATGTTTTGTTTTCACGCTACATAACAAACGATCTTTGTAGCTAAAAAGATGTTTTGTGCTACTTCTGCTGCATGTTTATATTAACATTTGGAGGAAGATTTGAAGTCAGAAGCCTAAACAATTTAACTCTTCGTAACATTGTAAGAGAAGTTTATACTGTGTTGGATAAAATATTCATGGCCTTCTGTTCAAATAAATGTCTTTCCATCACATTATACAGCTGTATTAATGCACTAGCTGGGAGTAGGCCATGAAAAGAAGCAGTATATGGGGTGCATACTTACACAAGTACAAAATGGAGGGACCGGTAATGTTTTTTTAATACGAGTACATCAGCCTGTATGCTTCCCCTGAGCGCTGGTCTACAGAACCAGTCCAAATTGGTCTGAGGGTTCATCACATAAAATCCTCCAATACATTAATGGACCTTTTCACAACATCTCCACAGATGTAGATAAATCACCACCGAGAATAAATAATGCATTTTCTCAATGAAAGAACTATTGTATTAGCAATGTAAATAGTGTGCGATTTGTCCTCTTTAGTTTTATGTTTATCGGTTCCTGACTGATGGTTTTTCTAAACAGGAAAGATTTCCTCTTGTCGTGCTTTCATCTCGGATGTTTACAATTATTAGTCAAGTAATCTGATTACACAACTATCTCCAATGGCCTCCGTTGTTTCTGTCAGAGCAACACGAGGAGCGAGATCAGAGGAGCAGAGATCGGGTTATGTTGAGGGGAGATTCAGAAAAAAGTGCTTCGTATTATATAACTGTCTGTGGGGAGGGTGGGGGTTGGCAACGCTGCCAAAAATGTCTCCCCGGATGAGTGTCTGAAATCTCACATTATGTCTCTGTGTTCCCCCCCATCTTAGAGCCGCTAATGAAATGGAAGCTTAGCAAAATATCAACAAAAACAGACGTTTATATCAGTTTGAGTCAACAACAAAATCCCCCGTCTTCAATACAATTTTAACACCCATCCCCTGGAAATTAATTCTTGCATAACTCCATCACGGTACATTTGTAATCAATTGTTTATTAGAATTAAAATACAAACGATGATTTCCTGAATATTGATGCATTAGATAGAAGCAGAATTTGCTTAAGTCCATTCAAAACAATTTCCCAGCATCAATTAAAGGAACCATGAGAAAGTTTCTTATGTATACATGGACGTATTCCTCACACAAAAAGTCTGTCGAGTTCATAGCAAATATATCAGTTTCAGAGTATAAATAAATAATATTTTACATCATTTACATGACTGCAGCTTTGCATAACTGTGCATACGAACTGTATGATATGCAATGGTAAGAAATACGTCACACGAATGTGCTACAGTGGTCCTTAAAAAGTGTTTGCACACGTCAGATGTATTACTGCCATTGCATTAGATAACAAAAAAAGGTCAAAGCAAACATTAATAATCTGAGGTGTGTAGAAATGCTTCAGATCACGCAGTAGGGCTCCATGGGCGTCTGTGTAGACAAACAACACGGAAAACAGGCTCTGAATCTCATTCTAAGCTCCTTATTGAATATGAAGCATATGATGGGATTTGCTCCGGCCTGGGCGAACGTCAGCCACACGGCTGCCGTCAGGTACACCTGAGGAACCGGGTTACCCTTCACAAACACCCGGATGTAACAGGACACGATGTACGGGGCCCAGAACAACAGAAACACGAGCGTTATCATGTAGTACATCTTTCCTATTCGTTTCTCCATCTTGAACTCGTCCAGAACCAGCAGTCTGCGGTTGGCGTTGTGCGCCGCTTGCCTGATGCCCACCAATGTTGGCGGGGTGGGACCGCGTCCAAATCCAGCGATCCAGTTGGCAGCGGCCTGGCCCGTCGCCCCCGGGCCGTGAAAAGTCCAGTTTTGGCTGATAGCCGGAACCAGCTGCGCGGGTTTCATCTTACGGTGGTCGTAAACAAAACACAGCATTTTGATGTACACCACATGCGTCGTGCCCACGATCACGGCCAACATCAGCATGAAGCCCAAGGTGTCGTTGGCTTTCACGTATCTGTGCTCGAAGATGCACTGCTCCTCCTCACGGATAAACTTGTAGGTCCCCACGTCGAAGACCGGCGGGAAGGCCATGGCGACGGACAGGGTCCACACCATACATACCACCGCGACGCACGTCCACAGCGTCATGCGCTTGGAGTAAAAGCGATGGTGCGCGATGGCCATGTAGCGCGTAACGCTGACGCAGAAGAGCAGGAAAGCGATATGAAAGCAGAACAAGACGGACAGGAACGCGACGATCTTGCAGCCGATGATGCTGTAGCTCCAGGCGGAGCCGTTGTGGATGGACAGCATCACGAACGGGAAGCACACGGCCGAGCGGATGATGTCTGCCGCGCACAGGTCGAGGAGAAAATAGTACGGAGCTTTGTGAAGGGAGCTGTCTTTCAAAACCAGGAGAGACAGCACGATATTCCCGAGCAGACTGATGCAGGTGATGAGACCCAACGAGGCGAGCTTGACCGCAGACGCGGTGAGCGCGTAATTCTCCAGCGATGGGTTGTGTTGTCCTGGATCGCTGGTGTTCGCCATCGGTGCAGACACACTGTCAACAAGCAGCTCCGGGCTCTGTACTCCGACATCAAGCAGTCCTGGCCCCCCAGTTTGATGTATCAGATACACGCCAAAACAGCAACAACCCCGTCGCGTGGTGTAATGTCGTGTAAGAGTTTAAAGCGAGCCGAGACGCGCACATCTCAGTCCTTCAACTGGCCATCATCACGCGTAACGCTGAATATAGTCCGCGACGTCGGCGTCGTTCGGATATGACGCTTCCCATCCTTCATACTTCAGTTAATCCACGATTTCATACGGAAAAAACAGCCTGGCGACATTTTCCCGACGTCCCTTTTGGCACACGACGCGCGTCGTTCTCCATCGATACAGCCGAAGGGAAAACGACCAGGCCAGAACAAAACCAGAAACCTTCCACGAGTCGCGTTATGAAAACGGGTTCAATCAATCTGTCGTGGTTTTATATGGACGCGTTACGCACACGCGCGTCCGGTGCGCGGCGGAGCACGTACGGGTACGTCCTGTCTCGTCTAGAGCGTCGTTGTTTTGGAGAGGGATGGGGGTGTAAACAAGCACCATCAGCAACCATCGGGTGTCTTTAAGGATCCGGCACAGATTTGTCGTGCAGAAATGCGGAGCGCGCAGTAACAGCCTGTTCCTCGGGTTTTCCAAACGCATGGATTTCCCTGTCTCCAGAGGACTGGAAAAACGCAGTCGCTACAGACGGGTATCCAGCTTTTAAAGACACAGGCGGCGCATTTTCAGCGTGTGTTTGTGGAGAATGAAGCTCTGGTTTTAGATACTTATATATGGAGATTAATGTTAACGCGTTACATTAATGTCATTACCATCTGTTATTTATAAGGTTGTATGTTTGTTGAGGTTAGGTAATAAAATGTATTTGTTTATGCTGATTCGTTGTGCATGAATTAATGGAAATACTCGCAACTTGTAATGTGATAAATAATTATTATGGTTCATGTTTACTAACGTTAAATGTCTTACAAAATGTCATATAGACAAAAATGTTAGTGGGACATGGCAGGATACCTTTAGTTTGTATTTTATAAATGACATTAACTAACATGTCGAATCGAGTTGCTCGCAGAACTAATTTCACTTTTCTTAACTTTTCTGACTTGTGACCAGTTAGACCAGTTAGACCAGAGCGATTCTAGTGCACCTACATCTACCTGATAATCCCACCCTCACATCCATCCCTTTTAACCTACAGCCCGTGATGGTTGTGTAGTTATGATGGTTATGTAGTTATGATGGTTGTGTAGTTATGATGGTTATGTAGTTATGATGGTT
>JBAJNP010008785.1:0-19489 GCA_036877545.1 Yasuhikotakia modesta
TGTGGGCAAATGACTGTACACCTCCGTCATTCCATGCATGATCTTCCTGCTGACGTCAAACCTCAAACGGCGTGACATCATTGGGGGTACACTGTTTAAAGTTGTCAGTGACAGACGTTTCCGAACAGTGCAGGTGACTCTCCTCTTCACACAGACAGTAACCAGCGACTCTTACACCAAGAGCTCCAACTTCAGTGAAAAGTGACTGGCTGTTAATCTTTGTCCTTTTGGAGTCTCTCTCTCTCTCTCTCTGCTGTCTTTCTGAAAAGCTGCCTGGCTCGTCTGCTCAACACTACGGTGGACATAGCCAAGAAAAACGCCTGTATACAGGTAAACTACAGAGAAAACTACAGAACTAAAGTAGGCTGTATAAAGTTTTTGTAGACGAATAATCGTATTTGCTGCTAGTCCTAATAACATGTACTGATGGGTCTTTTATAGGTATATAAACTTGGGTAAATTGAAGCGTATGCATTATATTGTTTCATAGTCATTTCAATCTATGGTTTATTAAATACGTAGTAAAGTTGTATACTATGCACTTGATCGATTTATTTACCAAAAGAAAATACAGGTAAATGTTTATGTTGCTTTTATGTTTCGTGTCTAGCCCATGGCGTTAACTGTGAACTGGTGCACGCTGGCTTTGAGCGCCTGTCTCGTGCTGACAGTCCAGGCTGAATGCGGCAGAGACTGCGCGCTGTGTATCTACCGCCTGTTCCGACAACAGACTGAACGCGACACAGCGGTGAGTTTGAGCTTATATAACAATTTACCTGCTAAGCATTTAGTCGCAATATTTCTTTATATCTAAACAAACTAATACAGTAATGAATAAATTAAATGTTGATATATTAATGTTTTTTTAGTTTTGTCCTGTAATACATTAGTTCAGTTACAATATAAGTGCCTTTTGCATTTATAACATTTGTTTGTTGGTATACACTACTTTGTTAAAGTATACCTTTAAACATATTTATTTTGTTTTTATTTTATGTGGACGCGATATACAGGCACAATGTTTTTTTATTGTTAAAATTATGCTGTCTTAAAGACTACATAAGTCTCTCCCTAAAGTTCTTAAACTTACTCTTACTTTTTTTTAGCAAAGTTCTTACTAAACAAAAGGCGTACTGTTTTATTTTTTGCAGATTTTAGCAGTACAATTAATGCTCTAAAAATTTTAAACGAAGCAAAAGTATCTAAATACAGAAGAATCCCTAATCTACTTCCTTTCTATTGCTGTTATTTCAGCAAATCTTTTCAGAACCTAAATCACATCACATTTTAAAAAGTAAAGGCAGGTTTGTAGGGTAGAATGTTTAGGATGCTGTATTAGTGTGCCCTCTGGTGGACAGTTGTTTCCTTACATTGAATTGTCAATCATCTTTCCTCTAGATTTGCACACTGGAGTGTGAAGGTACTGTGGACTCCAGAAAGCTAGAAATCTGCAAAAACACCCTGAATGAACAGGAGCATCTTGCCATTGACAACCTCAGGCAAGAGGAAGAGAACGCAGCCCATCTTCTCACCAAGAAATATGGGGGCTTCATGAAGCGTTACGGGGGCTTCATGATTAAGAAGGCAGCAGAGATTGGAGCGGAGACCCCATCTGAGAGTGACGGTACAGAGACCATTAGTAAGAAATATGGAGGTTTCATGAAGAAGGACAGGACAGAGGGTGGAAGTGAAGACCAACGGGTGGAACTGCTGAGAGAGATCCTCAAAATTGGCCTCAGCTCAGAATTGGAAAACCGGGATGTCATCAAACGCTACGGGGGCTTTATGAGGAGCGTACAGGGGAACGGTGGACAAGAGGAGGAAGGAAGAGACCTGCAAAAACGATATGGCGGGTTTATGCGCAGAGTGGGCAGGCCTGACTGGTTTGATAACCAGCGAAGCAATGGGTTTCTGAAACGCACCTGGGAGGATGGAAGTGAGACAGCACTGCCTGATATGCAAAAGAGATACGGAGGATTCATGGATTAGAATCTGGCTCAACAGATAAAAATGGACACCCATTATAAATATCCAGTTGCTATTTTGTGTAGGGCTTGCACTGTATCAATTTCACATGAAGCCATTTGTCTTATCTTTGCTTCAGAATATTGCACTGCAAAGCACATTTGTGTCTATGTAAAACATTTGTAATAAGGGTTTATGTAAAAAACTAAAAAAGAAAAAAATGTCTCACACTCCTCTTTGCTGTATTTGAAATACAACCAGGTGTCACATGAGATATTTATAAATACTTTTGCCAGTGTTGCTTTGTTCTCTGTGGATCCCATCACATTAGCTTGTCTGCTGCACTCTCTAAACATTGTAGATGAGGTTATATTTCCAGCCTGCCATCAACATGTTGTTTTTTAAAATGAATGCATTTATTTTTGTTTAAATTAAAGCATTATTTTAGTGCTATTATCTGTACAGAATATAATAAATTCATCTTACTGCAGAACTGAAATGGCTCAGTGAGATATTTGTTTCTTCTTTTTCTTGGAAGCCATTTTCCATTACTAGGATCTCATTGCTTTAATGGCTCTGTTCAGAAGTTTTTAATTCAAGCTTAAACTGGTTGGAAGCAGTGAAATATTGAAAATATTGTAACAGCTAAAAACGTGGTCAGGCATAATGCTAAGTGGAGTTGCAATATAGTAAAATGCCTTGTGGTTACTAAAAAATAAAAATATTTAATCACAACTTTTGTTAAAAAATTATTAAGGAGGTTTATTTTGTGCTATCTAATTTACTGCAGGTGTGGCACAGCAAAATGGTGAACAGGTGTTTTTTTGTCATAGCTGGTACTATATTGTGCATTCTAGCACTGTTGGAACGTATCGGCCAATCATCATCCACTAAAACTGTTTGTTTTTTATTTCTGCTGTGCTTTTGTCTCTCTTTTGTCATACACATGTAACATGTTTGTAAGTCTTCTGTTTCATTGTTTTTAGTTAAGTCTTGTGTAACTAGTTTCCCTGTTGGTCGTATTAAGTTTACCTCTTGTTCATTAACACATTAGTCCTTCCTTTGGTTTGGTATTTATAGTCCAAAGTCTAAGTTGCTTTGTAAGATCTCACGTATATCAGACTCCAGTAGACTGAGATTGTACTGAGACTACTGAGACCTGACCTATACTCCTCACACTGAGAACAGGTAAAAGTCTGGGGTTGTATCACCTGAGGAAATTCTACAACTTCGCGACCCTGAAAGCATTATTTATAAGGGCCATAGAAGGTGCTGTGACCAAGTTCCAGTTGAATCGCAGGTGATTCGGTTCCACCTGCGATTCAGCTGTAATGATGTGAAAAAGCCTGTCCAGTATTTCACAGCACTTTCAACCCGCTTGTGTTTTGAACACCAAAGATTTCTAAGACCCTCTTATTTATGCAGCTGTAACAATTACTGGTGCCAGTACTGACAGACTAAGATAAAGCAGCACCTGTTTGCGTGGGCTGCATGTGAAACCAACTTCACTGCATAAAAATGGCCAATTAATTCCAACCTGGGTTTGGTCTTGAATGTGTCCTGGACAGTAGAGCTGTAATTATCAAGGCTGCAGTTTTTGAATGGGCAACATTCTTTATTATTGAAATGTTTCCTGTGCTTTTTACAGAAACACGTGTGGGTTAAAATGGTGTCTAGCTGATTCTAATCATATAATTAAATCATCAATCCTACTACGTTTCCTATTGAAATATTTCAGTTTGAGGCTGTGAATTCAGAGTCTCTGTCCATTACAAGATAATTAAAAGTGAATTATCTCAACTTTACTCCTGGTTATTTTCACATTTTCCTACCGTCATGCTTATATTTTAACTTATTGGACTATACGCTTTTTATAGTACAAAGACAATGTTTTATCAGTTTATAACTTGTCATGTGGGCTTGTCATTGGGTTTCTCTTATATTCATGCAATATTGAAACAGTAATTAATTTTGCTGTGTTTTTGCAGCTTGGTTCCATACAAGCAGTCGCTCAATCTGGGGTATATACTTTAGATGCTTTTAAAGAAAGAGGAAAAAAACAGGACAAAATATAACAAGATAGATGTCTACATTGTGACACTGCAGATTATGTTAAATTTAATTATGGGGCTGTTTAATTAATTGTCCTGTTTGAGCCTTTATTACATAAACTGTTTACAATTTGCACTTATTAGATGTTGTAGACAGTATTGCACGCAATTTGCACCATCTAGTGTGTGCAAAACATGATATTATAGACCAAAAATTATATTCTGAATATTAATAACTGGACCATTGGGCCAAAATGAAGAATTACAGTTTTGTGAACTAGGCACATTTGATCTGACTTTTTAGCTTTATTTAAGCAAAGAAAGACATGGTAGATTTCTTCATTCAACTTTCAATGTGCAGTAATAGAAGACATAAGAGAGACAGCAGAATTCATAGGGCTGCGTCTATAGCAAAACACCCGTCACCAACAGCTCAAAATGATTGACAGACATCAGGCCTTGCCCTTTCTGACCTTTCACATAAATGCAGATGAAATAGCGAAGGAGGCACTTGGATGAAGGCAGAGTGTTGAATGAGTTGCTAAGGTTGGATTTGAAATGGAATAAAGCACAAGGACTTCAAGGGAGATGAAACTGATTTTCAATTTATTGTTTGCCGTCACATCATCTTATTTCACAGCTCATGAGACATTCACAGAAAATATATAATAAGGACAATATCGGGGCGGCATGTAGCAGAGAACATTATACCATACAGCGCTGCATTTAGGTTTATTTCTCTTATTAAAAATCTAAGGTAAAAGTTCATCTTAAACTTAATCTATGAACAATGCCAGAATGAATGTATCTGCTGGGAGATAAGACTTGATGTTGCTTTGATCGCTAGAAAGGAACAACGTAGGCTGGCCTTCCGAAAATAGCATTTCGAAGATGCAATTTAACCTCTAGCCACCAGGCTGCGCTTCACGTACACGTAAAAGACAAACAAAACTACTTGTATAGACCCTACAATACCATTGTCCAACTAACTTGCACTCGAACACTAGCTATGATATTTCTGATAACGCCTTAACTATTGTATACGTATACTTTATTAATACAAATGAACTGCAGTTTCAGTATTAAAACTTGCTGAATATCTTGTATTTAGAGCAAAATGATGCGATTTTAAAACAGCAACATGGCAGAGTCCACTTGCGATTTAAGTAACGTTTAGTGCACCCGTATTGCAGTAAAATATACCGCACTGATGCGCGCACACTACTGAGCGCACTGACACGTTACCGTGACCGCGTGAAATACGTCGCGCGCTCCTCACGTTTGATGACGCGAGGCTGTAAACATCTGTGACGTTATAGTCGCGTGAGCTGATCTATTAAACTTAGAATTGGACGCGCGGCGCCGTTTTTTCAAACCAACCTGCGTCTGCAAACAGTCAGCTTGTAACTTATCCCTCCACACTGACATGGCAAGAAAATCTGAAGTCCCGTCTGCGTATTATGGTAAGTTGTTACTCCATTAAATTTCCGACGTGTGTTTTTGTTTCCCGCAGTGACTTGTAACATTAATGTGCATCAGCTGCGAAAGTGTTTGTTCTCAGCAGTCATACCTTTGAATCAAAGTACAATGTGGCTTTTCATACAAACGTGGAAACAGCCCTTGAGATGTAATGCTTGGCTATTGGTTTATTGTGTATAGTATTATAATATTAGTCTGAATTATTGTTAGCGTGTGCAGTCAGCCCTGCTTCAAGCTGTTTAACTTAGTTATCAACCCTGCATAACCTTAGGCATTGAGCTACAAACATATATTTCGCCTAATGTTTAATGTTTTGATATGCAAATACTCCATGATGAATCATTTTTACATCTTTAGGATACAAAGGAAACATGTTTCAAAACATGTTTTTTGTTGTTGAGATAATGTCTGTTGCTGCACCTTTGTGCTCACAGAACATTTACGGAAAATATGTGTTATTTTGTAGTGAGACTCCATTCAATTCAGTGCAAATGACAGTTTCTCGTTCACATTTCTATAACAGTGGAGCTCTTTATATTTATTGTCTTTTATCTTTACCTTTTACTGAATCACATCAGTTGGACACAATTTCTCATGTGTCACAGTGAGATTTAATTAAACTAGAGCTGGTCTGATGTTTCAGAATACAGACAGGCTAGACACATGGTTGTGTAGATGAGTTTACATAAATGTACAGAAGAGAGACTCAGATTTATATGCACAAACCTCTGAAAGGACCTCTGAAATTCTCTCTCATAATTTAAATGACAGTATGGTACTGCTTTGGAACTTTTTGTTTATTTTGGTACATGTTGTGTCATAGCCGGCTGGCTCATGTGATAAATCAGTGTGCTAAGGCGCCTCATATATAATATTCATAAGGAATTAATATTCAGTTTGGAATCAGAACCCTAAGAAAAGGTCACTTGGTTTCCAAGCCTGTTTCATTTGCATGCTCATTTTTCTGTTTTTGGTTTCTATCACACACGTTGACCTCGGAAAATGTTTCTGTTTTTCATTTAAATGAAAATCACCTCTGCAATGAAAGCCAGGTCAAATGCATAATAGTCGCCCGTTTGTTGAGAATCAAGTAATACAAAGCCATGTATGTATGTATTATTTTCTTGTTTGTGCCTTAAAATAACTATGGTATGTAACTACAAACTTGCTTCATTTAGTATATGCAGATTAAGGAATATGCAAATTAGTCCCCGCCTCCACTCAATCACACTGGCTTCAACTACCTGATTTGTTCTGCCCACTTGTTGATGTGATTGGTTGTAACATGTTTGTTAGGGCAGTCAAACCACATTTGTGAGACTGTCTTTGGTAAACTGCAGCTTTTAGAAGAAACTCCTCAGCAATGATGTTGACCAGTTAAATTTGCATGTATTTTTTTTTTTTTATTTAAGCATAATAAATCACCACATAGACATATAAACACTATTAAATACTTAATGTTTACCACAGGGCAGAAGAACAGACCATTAGATATTTGTGTTGCGGCATTGCAAAGAGGATCTTAAAACCCTTTTGTTAATGTTATTAAATGTTAAGAATGTGATGGTGTTTGAAAGGTCATTAGCTGAGGTGTTCTGATGCCTGGATTCTGTTCATACTGATAGAGAACTGGGACAGGTACATCAATACTGTTGATGAATGATTCACATCTCTTCTGCAGAAAGACCATCATCAAAAATATTGTATCCAGGAAGGAATCCAGGAAGTGGAAGTCAATAATTCTGTAACAGTTTATTTCATTCAACTTTGCTGCAGGTGTTAAAGTCTTCATACTAAGCAAAAACAAAGTGCTGTAAAGCCCGTGATTAATTCAGCAGGGCAAATTTGGGACCACTGGATAAAATTTTCATGTTGTGCTATTAGTAAGTGATGTCTTATCCACACCTTTTAAAAACTGTATTTGTTTAATTGTGTACTTGAATTAACACAAATGATTTAAATTATTTGAAAGTAGCAATTGTAGCATCTGATATGCCACTTTGTTGTTTCGCACAGTCATCATGGACCACAATTATTTGTTATTATTTGCAGCAGGTATTTTATCATAGTCAACATTACTATCACTAACAATCACTAACCATCACTGGTCTTCTGTGACTGAACATGTAAGATAGGACAGCAAATCAATGTTGATTTTTTTGTCGCCTAAATCCTACCTTGCGGTAGCCACAGTCAGACAGTAATGTTTCTGTACTGTCAAACAGAGATAATCCTGCTGTCAGCTTTTGCAGGTGCTGCATAGCGCTTTTCTAATATGACAGGTAGTGATGTAAACATGAGTACATGTAAATGTGTAAAAACACATTCTATCAGCAAAGTTAGTAGCACATCTGACTTGTATGTGATGTTTTGATTTAACTTGAGAAAAAAATGCTAAAGGTTTGATGTCATCGGGTCTTTCAAGAATTCTGTCTCGCATTGCATCACAGTCATTGTTATGAATTTTGAGGGAATTTAAATATAATTTTTCATCAGAAAACAGAAGGACTTCCACAGAAGGACTAATCGGTCTGTTTGGAAAACTCTAATCACTTTTTTCATTTTCTACAAACTGTGTGATTTTGTTTTTTAGACCTACTAATACATCTCCACAATTATGGAAATTGCAGAGACAGACGTTTAGGGTTCACAGGGTGCATGCGTTGTGTTTTTGCTACATTAAGTTCATCTGTGCATAACGCCTCTGTATTTACTTCTTCTGCAGGATAAATATTTCAGATGTCTTTCATTGTTAATATGTATCATTCTCTCTGTTTGAGATAGTGGGAGAGTGAATTCACTCTTGCCCTTATTCTTCTACTGTATTGTGTTTTGTCTTCTGAGGGTGGACTTCACTGTTTGATAGCATTGATTTAGTGAAAGCAGTCTCACACATCACACCCTCATCTCAAAGGGGAGGCAATTGTCAAGGTATAAAAAAGATACTTTGATTAAAATTGTGTTCTTAGTACATTTACATTTATTCTTTTGGCAGGCACTTTTACCCAAAGCGACTTACAGTGAATTCAAGGTACAGTACTTAGTAGTTGTCAGCATTGTGTATGTGGCTTCTATGTGCTAAATGTATGTATTACTCTATAGTGAAGGCAATGACAGAACTTTCAATGTCCTTCAGGTTGTAGTTAACACAAAACTGCATTAATTTAACTGCATTTTGTTTTATTTAAACCTACTTAAATTTTAAGCCGTCAGCCCCTGACCCGGTTATGAGGCCTGGTGTGGCAGATAAACTGCAGAGATCATGAATATGCAGGTCTCCTGTTTTAGAGGCACTCGCACAGAGAGGTATGGGAGGCTGAGTGTGAGTCTTTAGCTGCAGAGCTCACATGAATCATTTCTGTTGAATAGTAGATTTGAGATTTTACTCTGTACGCATTTATCTGACATTTAAAGAATTAAATGGAATGTTTCCAGAACCTCTTGGGAGAAATACAAAAGAAACAAATGAGTAAATTTTGGATTCACACTAAAAGTTTAAGCTACTCTAAAGAACATACTGCTAAAACATAGCAATTTCTACACTGAATAAGTTAGTTCAAGCATAGACTGTAATTAGGTTTGGTGGGTAAGTCCTATAGGAATTAAAGCTTTTAATTTTTTAAGTATGTATTACTTTACATTGAGTTTCTGAGTTTCAAAAGCTTATAATTACTCTGCAATTGTTGTTTCTGTTATTAACGCTCAATGTCAATACATCAAGCGTTATTTAAATTACCACAGAAATAACCTGGCACGATAACAGAGGCATTTTCAGTAACATAGTACATAGTAACATAGTAACAGAGTATTCAGTAACATAGTATATATCAAAGTACCATGACATGGCCAACAGATAACACTGGTGTACTGTGGTACTGCCACACACAGTTCCTTTGTAAGGCTTGAGTATGGTGTAGTGTGCGTTTGAGTTATTGTAGCGTATATCGCAGTGAAGCTGACTCACCGTGTTCCATCCTGAATGAACCAATCTGGCTCCACTCTGCTGTATGCTGTCAGCGGGAGCCCTAAACAAAAGCACTACCTTTCTGGGCATCCTGCTTTCAGGCAGGCGAAAGGGAAATTACTTCTGTCCAAAATTACACCGATTACAATCCGTCTCTGGCATGGGTTCTCAGAAACTCAGTCACGGGAAGTTTCATGGAACAGCCCTGAGAGGAAAAACAGCTTTGAGCAAACATATAAAATCACAGAAAGATGAGTTAAAACGCCAGGGTTGCACAATGTGTTAACTACATAACTGTTTACAAAAGCTTAAAGTTCTGCATATGTTGTTTGAAATATCTCCTGCTGAACGTATATGCCAGAGAAACAGGCAAACAGGCTGGATGTGTTTCGCCATTAGTTCACTTCAAGCACAATTAACTGTAATTTGTGCCGGGCAAGTTATTCTGGGAGAAAGCGCTGCAGTCTTTCTGGGGAATTGGATCAATACACTTCTGCTTTACCAATACAAGCATTGTCACTCTTTCAATAACATCAAAAACCTTTTGAACTTATGTGCTTTTCATTAAAATATTTTAAACATGTATTTTGTTTGCATTTTAAAGACTTTATCCAACTGGTATTAAATAATTCACTCTAAAAACTTCATTTGCACACACTTAAGTGCACATTATACTGTTTGTCATGTACCACATATGTGGTTTGTTCCAAATTTTCAACGTCTATCCATGTTTTATCTTGCACATTTTAAACTCAATCTGTCTTTTAAACAAAGTTTAAGCTCATTTAAACCTCGCTTTTAACATTGTCAGGTACTATTTGATGTTAATTCCAAATGTCAAGAGGTCCAATACACACCACAAACATTTCACGACATTTCACGCTGTAAATCACAATAACGTACCGTTCTGCATCTGTATTACATTGTAATCTGAATCTCGTATTTGTTTCCATCCGTGTTTCTTTGATGTTGTTTCTATAGTCAATTTGATGAGAGACACACAGGCTGTGCTGCATAACTCATCAACCAGGTACCCTGTGTATAAGCGCTTAACACACTGCAGTGCATATACACAACTGCAGCAGCAGGGACCTCTGCAGTGAGTTCATAACATGATCTCGTTGCTTCCTAACCAGGGGAAATATGTTGGAGGTGACACTCTATTTCCTCTCATTTGTGCTTTAGGATGACCCTTGCATTGTTTCAGCTTCGGTCAGGACAGCATAAGATCGCTGTTTTCTTTGATGGTAAAATAGCAACAAGGATTTTTGAGTAGAAGAAAAAGGGTGGATGATGTTGGTCATTGTGCCACAGTGAATTTGTCACCTCCGTGTAGGAGAGAACCGAGCTCAGCTGTGTGGTCATCCCATGAGGTTGCATTGTTAGAGTGTTGGTACTCTGACCTTAGTGGCAGAAATGCAAAAACAGCAGTTATTCAGTAGTTATATATCAACTGATTTGGCTGCCATGTCTGTGCCTGTGTGGAGCATTGGGACTAATTCACATGGCACGCTGGGATAAATGACAAATACAAGCTCTGCTCTGCATGTATACATCACCCTTACTTTCTGTCACATTAGCAACAAATGCAGTCCATAAATTTCCATCACTGCCAGCATATGTTCTTATTTGAAAACCAGTTTGGCTGTGTAACCTTGTGCATTACTGCTGTGGTCATTCTACTTATTTTGTAGGATATTATAGTACAGGGTTAGTTAACTGCGGTCCAGGAGGACATTATCCTGCAGAATTTAGTTCCTTAATCAAACACACCTGCCTGTAATTTTCAGGTAATTTTTTTTAAACAGTAATTTACATATTCAGGTGTATAAAAGTTGGAACAGTTCTTTGAAGCTTGGGACGGTTCTTCTATGTCATTGTAAAGCACCTATTTTTAAGAGTTTAACTTTGCAGGACAGTGTCTGTTCAGGACCAGGGCCGAAGAATAATGCTAATTCAAACACTGACTCTAAAATATTTATATGAACGAAAATAATCTTAATAAAATAGACATTTTTCTCTCGTGAATCAACTAGTCATTGTGTTCTGCAAAATAAAAGTCATACAGATATGAAACAACATGAGAGAGTAAATGACAACATAATTTCATTTTTGGGTGAACTGTACTTTTAAGACATTCCATTGATGTTTATAACAGTGGCTTACGTAAAACACTGCATGTGTATCCCAGGATGCTATAGTAGTAGGTTAACAATGGAAATATGCTTTAAGGTCTGTGATATATTAACACATTGTGGAGGATGTGACACATATGGTCATGGTCTTGCTGATGAGATGACAGCAGAAGTTGCCAAATGACTGGCAGGCAGTTGGCAAAGGCTAAGGTTCAATGAAACAACCAGAGTAGATTCTGATTTGAATTTCAGATTCTTATATCTGGGAGGTGTTACATAACAGCACTTACAGGTGTGAAAGTCATAGAAATTTGTAGGAATACTGCAGTGTCAGGGAAAGTGAACTGACAGAGGTTATCGACTGAACACCATGTGTTTCTATACTTTTGGAAGCTAAACGGACTTCAAGAACAATTATTATTAGTTTAATACAGTTATCTGTGACACTGCGATTAAGAACTGTGTCTCTGAGGGGTTTTTGACAATGTTTAATGTGTTTTTTGTCCTGGAATACTGTACCTGTGTGAGCATGAGAGTTTAATATTAAATGTGCATAAAATTGGTTTGTGAATTAATTTCACCTCCAGAGATTTACACGCTAATATATATGTAAAACAAACCTTGCCGGTGCAAATTGCCTCTGTGAATTTTTGATAAACCCTCAGACCTCTGCTCTCAGAAAAGCATAAGACTTCTAATATGAGGCAGTAAACCTCATTTAAGGTTTTTCTCCTCAGAACGTCTGTATGCTATTTTGTTGTTTCCATACCAGTCTGACTTTCCTGCCTGCCTTTGAATATTACACAACAGTCTCCAACTCGCCCTCCTGTGAATATGATGAATATATTACAGAGTCTTCAGAATCTGGATTGTTTTTGCCTCGTCTCGCTTTTGAAGGTGTTTCTGCTTTTGACCCTTGTCTTCTCCTCATGCTGCCTTCTGCCTTTCATCTCATCTGTGTTCATTTAGGTTTCGAAAAGGCACCATCTGACAACTGCCGTCTTAGGTTTTCCCATCTCCATTTTCTCATCTGACACCCAGCACAATACGTCCTCCCCTGGGTTGAAGCGAGTCAACGGTTTTCGCCCACCTCGCAGCTTAAATGGGATGCTGGCATTTTTGCTCTTTTTCATAGGCTGTTGTTCTAAATTCCCTGCAATAGTTTGTGAACTTTTAAAACTAATGCATGTAGTTTTATAAAAGTACATTTTCTGTTTCATCTTTTGTGTTTTAACCATGTTTTAGCATTAAAATGTATTTGTGCCAAAAAAAAGTGTTTATTGGAATTATTTATATATTGTTATTTTGTTTTCAGCTATGTTGTTCTTCAGGTCCCTCAAATAAGGGAAAAAAACTTTCTTGTTAAACTTTTCCAGGACATACCCCAGAGTAACCTTCTGTTCATTATCTCAACTAGTTCCTAAAACTTAAATTATGCCGTGTCTTTTAAAGAAGGGAAATTTCATGACTGTCTGTCTTTTAATTGCTTATTGATCCAATTTTTGTATAATCAGATTCAGGGAGAGAATGTGGAGATCCTGTGGAGACCCAGTATTGACCTTTACCTTGGGCCTAAGATCCTGTTCACTCCTGTTCTCATTCAAAGCTGGAGTTACTATAGTGATTTCAGTACTATAGGGATTCAGGACATTAGAATAGTTAAAATGTGTGAAATTTGTGTGAAAATTCTAAATAAGTACAGTTTTCAAATTGCTTGGCATGGTAAGGCTGCAATCTGTAACTATCACCAATAAAACAAAACCTACAAAATTCTTGCAGTTATTTTCAAAACTTGGATGATGAGTTTAAACTCCTACAACTCCTTTAAAGCTACAATAGCTCCAACATTTTGTTCTGATGTAACCACAAGTCAAACTGACATTTCATGGAAAATCCAACCCGACAGATAAAATTGCAAATAATTATTAAAAACGTACCATCGCACATTGGGCTAAGTTAAGGAGACAGTTTTGAACACTGATCTGTTTTGTAGTTGTTGAATAACAGATTTTTATTCACTCACAGATTGCAGCTATAACTGATGCAATATTGTTGTAAATTAAATGCTGCATCTTTTCTCCATTGTGACATGCAGATGTGCTGGTGGAATTAAGAAAATTTAAACTGAGTTCAGTATAATATTGGATTTAACCTTGTTTATTGCTGATATAAATAGTGAGGGCAATCGCATAGTGTAAATGTGGTCCTATAGGGTCTGAGAATGTAATTTTTTTTCAATTAAATATAGTGTAACAGACTAGATACTGTCTGTTGTCAAGCAGAAAGACTGTATCATGGTCTGTCTCTAATGGATACCCTGTCATGGCCTTGACAACAGAGATTCACTCAAAGCAGTGAGGTCACAACATACTGATTGTTGGGCTTTGAAAGGACCTGCATGTTTCTGTATCTGTTTGTGTGAATAACAGAGAGAGAAACTATTACTGTCTCCAAGTCTACAAGAATTTAATTCTGTAAGAATGTACAATTCATGAACTCAACAGACATGTTGAGATCATGTGACCGGACAAATTCTACTGACGGTCTTAATACCCCTCTTGTTATTGGACATTTTCTTTTGGGAAATAAGTCTGAAGACTTTCTTGATTTGTCCTTCATGTTTGATGCAGTGTTTCATTTAGGCCCATGATACAAAAACTACTGCCTTTTCTGTTTCACTCTCTATTCTCATGGGTTGTGATATAACTCATTTGTTGTGCCCCACAGCTATGGAAATACATGCAATTAGTTTAGTCTTTACACAGGGTTTTCTCTGGAGTTCTGGGAGAATTGAGTTTGTTCAATATTAACAAAGTATCAAAGAGAAAACAGAACAGTCTTTTTTGTTCTCTCTCTTTCTCATCTTTTATTTTTTTGTGTAAATGTGCGTAAATGAAAACATCCGGCTTCTTTCAACTACTGTTTATATTTTAATAATGCAGATTTATAATGTAAAGGAAAAGTTGACCCAACAATGCAAATCCTCATGTTGTTCTGGAACATTCTCCTTTCTGCCATTGGTCAGACAAACACATATAAGACCCCTGGTTGAGTTCATGTTACTGTGTCAGTCTGGTTAGGATTCTCAAACAAACAGACCAGCGTTTGCTTTGATTACAGGGAATCAGGATAAAATGTCTTTCTTATATTAAGCTGGAAAAGGTTTTTTTCAGTTTTACACATATATCATCACCTTTTTCCCACTTTTTCTCTATAGTCTAATTTAGTGTCTATACATTAATATTACTGGAGATAAAGGGTTATGACTGCAAAGTTGTGATCCACTCTGCCTGTAGAAATGACCTATTTTAGAACATGCTGCTTTTTAAACATTAATAATGTCTAACCAAACCAGTCTATTATAGTACAGTGCCCTACTGTGTTCTGCTGGGCAGCACATAAAAAGCATTTCTGCTCCTCATTTTTGCTTAACTTGCTCTGTAAAACTGAGCATGCAAATGAATATTCATTGGTTCGCTGCTGGATCGGACCAGCAGCATATGTTGTGCTTTGAATGCTAGTCCTCCACAAAGAATGTTGGTGTCCTGTTGTCACCACCGGTTTAACCCAATACAACTGTTGGTAAATCAACTAAGTAGAATTATACCTTGGTGAACAGCATTAATAAATAGACATCTGGAAAAAACAAATAAATACAATCAAAATAAACAGCTGGTTTACTAGCAAGACTACCAGTGTGGACCATCCAAGCCAAAGAAATGAAAGCTGGTCATTTATAAAAGGATATTTTATGTTGTTATGTACACGTTTTGAATTGTTTTTAAACCGTTTAGACAGACATGCTATAGATCCACTGTGAGATCCTATAATCAGTTTACATGAGGGAAGAATAGAGTTTGTTACTACAGCGAATCACTTGTCCGTAAACTAATACAGTGTGAGTGATCTTTATGGGCCCCATTTATGACGTTGTTAAAGTACATAAGTCTCTTTGTAAGTCTCTTTGTGTAAAATGGAGGTTTGTGTTACAGTTCTGATACAGAGTTAAGATAGAGAACACTTGGGGACACAAAATTGTTAAGAAAAGCAATAACTGTACTATCTTATATTGACAGTGAAATGACAACACTGCCCTGTTGTTTATTGCTTTTCTTAGAGATTAATGTAATGTTCTTCCTAAAATGCCTCACTGACTTCCTGCCTGAAGGTGTGATTAGTTTATTTTTTTCACATGTTAACATGAATAATATATGTTGCAGATTCATTGTAGGAGTTTTTTTAGCCTGTATATGATATTTGATAGTTTTTGTTATTTTATTTATTGATTTTATTTATACTGACTTAATACATGTGCTCTGCTTTAAATGTAACAATGTGCTGCTAATAAAATGGCATCTACTTTTTAAAAAAATAATGGCACAAATAAATAATTGAACCATAAGTATGAACTTGATTAATCGAAAATTGTTGCTGCATGATGAAACATTATATCACCCAGCTCTAAATATTAGTCACATTCACAGTAGTTTCCTTAAAATCGCAAAAAAAGCAACCCGATTTTTAGAGCATCTCATGCGTGAATAAGCAGCAGAGTTTGATCTTCATCAACCACACGTCTCCACGTCTCTGATCTCATATTCTTTTTGATATTTCCCTCTCACATCTGTCATGACTGAACGTGTCAGATTTCATTATCATCTGCTGCGCTGTTTATAATCAGAATGTAATTACAGGAGTATGTTATTGCAGCATTTCTTAAACCTCTGTTGACAAAATACAAGCTCTAAATACTGATTTAATTAATTCATTAAAGTTTGAATTTTGAATAAAGTTTGAGTGCTACACACTCTTGTACTGTAGAAGAATGTAAACTCAACAAATACTCTCACTATTTCAAAGGCCCCGAGGTTTAGCAAGATGGACAGATGTAACTACTTCACAATAAACTGCACCTAAGACCACCGGTCAGATTCTGGTGATTCAAGCTGAATGATGAATGATGTTTAGTTATTTCTTTGTTCTAAGTGTTTTTGTAACATGTCTACTTTTGCCTGCTTCCTTATATCAAGCCAATGCGAGCTGCACCTACATATTATTCTGAGCAGATAGATGAAAGTTAGATGTTTTTTCTTTCATTAGTTACTTTCATCATGCATTTGTGGTTCTCATTAAATTCATGTTGTCATTCTTTAACAGAATTCTCTAGAAGGTTTCAAGGTTGTGGCTATAAGGGTTATAGTGGAAGTGATTTTAGAGGCTCACAGCAGTTCTGTGTTCTGATATGACGGTTCACTAGTTCTACAGGACGCTGGTCCACCACTACACAGCCTTAGAAAGAATAATCAAATGTAAATAAATATGTGTGCTTGATTCAAGCTGTGCTTGAATTTGAATGACAGCTGTACATTCATACAGATGTACATTTGTGCATTCTGAAAAACAGGCAATCATACAGACAGAAAGATAAAAGATGAAAAGTGTGTGAGAGATATGAGGTGTGCACCTGTGATTCTAAGGGCACTTTTGTTCTCTTTTACATAAATGTTGTGCTTTTGTTTGCCATAGAGGAAACAACTTCATGAGGGGTGAATGATGACCCTGTTAATATGTGCTTAGGAAATGTCCTCTTCTTCAGAGGTAAACCGTAAACCTTCATGCTGCACAGCATGCTGGGTAATGATTCAAGCTTTATTGAGAGCTCATACAGTACATCACTGTGGGACTTGAAAGAAGGTGAGGAAGTTTTGCTCTTGGAAGAAGTGCTTGATAAGTTATATGGTGTTAACTGTCTCTATTAATAAGAGACAGGCTTTATATAATCCTGTAATATTACTCTATGGGAACATTTTATTCTGACCAAGTTCTATAGAGGGAGATGGATGTTATTATCAGTGCAGAGGACTGCATCACCTCTGCTGAGAACCCACAACCTTTGAGACGAGTGTGTATTTCAGGGTGATTGTTAAATCCTCTCTTTAGATGCTGGTGGGAAAGACAGCATGGTTGGCATTCTAATAGTGTTTTTCTCTGAAACATTGTGTTGTGTGTGCTAATGTAGTTTTTAAATTTGGGGAGAAACAAAGTAGACAAGCTACTTTTCCTTATAATTAGTTGTTCAATGTGATAAAATATAGACGGTTATTAAGAATGACATTTTGTTTTAGGTAAATAAAATGTTTTAGTGTTGCATTGTATTGCATGATGTTGCATAAACGTTTGTAGCTAAGCAGGTTGGAGAAAAACTTTTTTCTAAATAATAGTTTACTTTGGCTGGTCTTGCTGTCTTTGACTGTTAGATGCTAGTGTATTTATCTTGTAGCTTTGGAATAGTCACATGGCATGGCTTACGTGATTGGCTCAAAAACTGTTACTGTATGTTCTGCACTAAGTAATGATAGCCAAAATCAAATAGTGTATTTGCAGGGGTTCTGCCCTAGCTCAGCCAATGAGATAAGTGAGAATGCTAAATGGTAGTTTAGCTTGGATAGCTTTCTTCAATAATTATAGACCTTTAGAACAGATATTTTTCATTGTCAGGTTAATGTTTCGTTTGGGTGCACCAAAACTGTAATCTAATCTGTAATCAAATTATTTTTTTTAAATTATAACATCTAAGACAAAAATTGATATTTAAATAATCATAAGTAAGATCTCCTTTAGGCATTGTGAACTGTGAATGAGCAGCTTTTGAGAAACACATTTTGTCTGTACATTTTGTACTACTGTGACAAACAGTCTATAAGAAGCACAATAAAGTATAAAGAAATGCCTTTCTGTTTATGTGTAGGAACAGATTTAATTTGTGGCAGAAGTTTAATGTTGCAGCTTTGGGATTTAGTTCTGCGGTTGCCAGATTACTCTCTCATTCATTAACATTCAGGAGCTTCTGTCAGTCCATCTGCTCAGGTGCCTGACTGATGCATCTCCTGCTGGCCACCGTAATCCCCTGATCTGGCCAATCAGAGGTTTAATCCTGTCTGTGGGAGGGGGCATGTCTGCGTGAATCAGCTCATTGGACCAGAGTACTCAATCTGGATCAGGCAAAATTCCAGCTAACCTCAGATTTCCCAGGTCTGATCATCTGGCTACAAACTCTGTCAAACCACTCAGCTGGATGTCATATCATACTGATCTGAGATCAGTTTTGTAATTATGTTAGTAAAGATTATTGTAAGAATTTGGGAACTGAAGCTGGTCCCAGACCACCATCATTACTGTTCTGCAATATCACATCCCTGCCGAGCTGTAAACCTGCTCACTGGCAACAAACCCATTCAAGCACACAGAAGCTGTGATTAATGTAATTGTATCTGACAAGCAATGATAATAGCAATATATGATTTACTGTAGGGCATGTGCTTTAGGAGCCTGTGTAATGGGTATATTTCTCATAAACTCTTTGGCTTTTTGAAGACAACAGGAAGGACTAACCTGCAGTTGAATATTAAAACATTTCCCCTACAGCACACATCACTAATGCCCTTTTATCTCAATAATGAGGCTTCAGTTTTGATGTTCACCTTTTTAATAACTGTCACACAGTGATCCTAATGCAAACCTCAAAGTATTAAGGTGAGGGTAAATATTAAGTGTCTTACTCCATCTAAATCAGATCTGTGTTAAATGGGAATTAAATTGAACGTAAACGAGCAGAAGGCACTTTATGTAAAGTGTATTTTATGGTACATTTGCTTCAAATGTTTAGCTTACAAATAAAGACTCTTAAAAGACTGAAGTACATGCTTAGAATGAAATGTGACTGTGTGAATGCAACATAGAAACATCAAAGTTTTAATTGCTTTAATTGTGTCATTTAGCTGTAATTTTGTTAAATGATATATAAATATTAAATGTATATTAAATATTAATATTAAATATCCCATACAAAGATTTTGGGATGTGGTAGAAATTACGTTGTGATATATTCATAATAT
>JBAJNP010008786.1:0-19484 GCA_036877545.1 Yasuhikotakia modesta
AAACATCTGCTGTTTCCAAATAGCCTGTGATCACAATAATTCATGTTGCTTCCTATATATGATGCTGGGATTTGTGTACTGGGATGGTAGCCTCACAAACGTGAATCTCAACACATTATTGGAACTGAGGCAGGAAATGTTTTTGTGTCGTTTTCTAAAAGTTATCAAAGACATTTTTCCTGATAAATGATGGTTTTCCCTTAAACTGACTGACAAAACTGAACAAAACCACTAAAGTCATTTGAGCTGAATTTTGAGCTCTGTTATTGGACAGAGAAACAGGTTGGTGTGATCTTATTGGACGGATTGCTCATGTGAAGCCAGACTGTTGATCTGTAGTGACGTTCTCCTCAGAAGCACATCTGCCAGGCTTGGCTCTCCTCACCCAACCTGCACTCATCTGAAACTGAGGCAGCTGGGTGTGTGGACTGTTGGCAGCAAGACAGGAAATGCAAAATTCAGGGTTCAGTCACGTCACAGATCTCATTTACACACAGGTGTGAGTCTTTGGTGCTAGTGTTGTCAAATCCTTCAGTCGT
The DNA here is from genome assembly GCA_036877545.1 of Yasuhikotakia modesta. Classification (NCBI taxonomy): domain Eukaryota; kingdom Metazoa; phylum Chordata; class Actinopteri; order Cypriniformes; family Botiidae; genus Yasuhikotakia; species Yasuhikotakia modesta. Next base: position 540 of record JBAJNP010008786.1, read on the forward strand.
CTTTGGCTTGGCATGCATTACTTTGTAAAAGACCAAATAATTGGCTGAAAAATGAATTAATGAGACATCAAAAATGAGTTGTCAAATTATATCCTGAGATAAACACTGTGATTGTTTAGTGATTTGTTTACTTAAAGGGATAGTTCACATGAAAATCATTTATTTTAAACCTTTATGACTTTTTTCTCATGTGGAAAATAAAAAGATGTTTTTAAGTATTTTGGTAACCAAACAACAGTGATAAGCAACTAAAATCATATAAAGACAACAATAGTTACCAAGATTACCATAGCTGGTGTAAATAAACATTTGACTTTTGTTGTCAGGCAATAGTACCGCGTACCTCTTTTCTGGTTTCTCTCAGATTCGGAGGCAGGGTGGCATCCAGTTGCTGGTGGACCTGTTGGACCACAGGATGGCTGAAGTTCACAGAAGCGCCTGCGGTGCCCTGAGGAACCTAGTTTACGGCAAAGCCAACGATGAGAATAAAATCACGCTGAAGAACTGCGGAGGAATCCCAGCGCTGGTGCGATTGCTCCGGAAGACCACCGACGTGGAGGTCAGAGAGCTGGTCACAGGTAAGACGCCGGACTGCCTTGCTTTTGGTTTGAATCTGAAATAATCACATCCTGTATCAAAATTATCGCTTCCTGTATCAAAATATTCACTTCCTGTATCAAAATAATCACTATCTGTCTCACAATTTTTATTAAGTTATCATTTATCAGTGCCAGAGAAGTTGCTGGGTGTTCTTTCTAAGGTTATTAATCACTATCTTCAGTCTCCTTTAAACAAAATGAGTCATTTTGAGACACAGACAGGGTGACATTTTATTTTAATTAAAAGAATGAAACATCTAAACTTGCTTGTCTGATGATATACAGTATTTCAAAGGTCACTGTGTTTAGTCGCTTCTTAAGTTATTCAGTGAACAATACTCTTGTTTGAATATTAATAATTTCTGTTTCTTGATTCTTTTTTGGTTGTAAAAGCGTTCATGTAAAGACGTTCACTGTTCTGACCTTTTGTCCTTATGTTTGTATTTACTTATCATTGGTCTATTTATTTATTGCAATGTAAGCTAAATTTACCACAGAATTTGCTTTAATTTATATCTAGTAATGTTGCAGTGTGATAATAAATGGCCCATATTTCCTTTTTATTCCATTTTTCACAAAAACTGCACTTCACACAAAAATATGTACCTGCTAACACAGAAACACCTCATCCCTGGAGGCTTTGTGTCCTCAAATATGTTTCCAAATTGTTTGTGTGACGGAATGGATAGACTTTGGAACGCTGCCACGCCGGAAAAGTCTTCTACACGCCGAATTTACATTAACATATAAATTAAAAGCAGAGCACACAGGGCACTTAGAGAGACTTCCTGTCACAAATTAATCAGCATGTTGGAAGCTTAAAAGACTTCCAGCTGCCCGGAGGAATCTCCGGCTAAGCGCTGAATCCCGGTCATGTTTTGCCTGTCCGACTGACGCCATGAAAACACACTTTCCATGGCGTTTCACACGCAGGACACAGATGTAGTCGGATGGAGCAGCTGCTAGGAACGACCCGGCACTGATGGTCAGGTGTCAATGTGCTGCCCACTCCTGCAGGTCTTTTCCTGGAGGAAAACTTCCTGTTGATGGAGGCAAATGGAATTTTACTATTGTGTTAAAGCTGCAGACAGGAATTTTATTTGCTTAAATGATCCAGAATCAGTTTTTGAGCGAGTGTTTGTGGTTTATGGTCTGCATTTCATTGTTTGATAAGTGGTGGTTTGTGATTCTCTATATTCCTGACTGACTTTAATGCTGCATCCATGCAGAGAATGAGAGAATTAATGAAACATGTTGACATATTCAAAGTGTTTGGCGTTCTTGTGTGTGTGTGTGTGTGTGTGTGTGTGTGTGTGTGTGTGTGTGTGTGTGTGTGTGTGTTCCTTTATGAATCACATGCCGAAGTAAAACAAATGGAATTTTGGTCTTCAGGAAACTATCAAGAAACCCAGACAACACAACGTCCCCTGAGATACTTTCTGAATCCTTTGGCATTGAATTTCGCTAATCAGTGTTATCATGTGCTGAAAATAGGAAGAATTTGTGTGTGTGTGTGTGTGTTTAAATTGTGAAAGAATCTGCTCATTGTGTCACATATGATAAACCTTCAGTGTTGATTGTTATAAAAAAATACTAAATTTTGAATAATCTTCAATAACAAAGCAATTTTGTGACCGTATTATAGCAGTAAATCACTAGCATTGATAATTTAGAATGCATTTATTATTCTCTGTAAAACTACCGTACATTTCTGTCAGTGATGAGTGATGCTACAGTATGTTGTGTACAGTATGTACAGTATACAGTATGTTGTGAGCACCTAGCTTACAATTTTAGGTTGTAAGAACATTTTCCAAGTAACAAACATTCAAGGAACGTTACAAGCATTGCATTAACAGCTGTAAGTATTAAACTGTCTACGGTTTGAGCATTATTAATAGTGATGCTAGGCTTTAGTGCGGCTAATTAAACAAGACAATGTTTTGCACAAGATGAAGTGGGAAGTCTTGTCAGTGGGTTTGTTTGTTAAATGTTCACACTGTACAGTGACAAAGTGAAATGAAGGAGTCTAAATCTAGGCCTGTGTCCCACTGCCATGAGATTTCATCTTGGTCAGTGTCACTGACAGGAATTATGTCCTTTTAGTGCTTTAGCAATGAGCCTCTCTCTCTCTCTCTCTTTCTCTCTCTCTCTCTCATGAGAAGCCGTCTCTGATTGGTCAGCCATCAAGGCTCTCATTTCCTCTTCAGAATGCATTTTGTGTTCAAACTCTTCAGAAAGTGAAAGTCAAGAAGATATTGAAAACAAAAAGCTAAGAAGAGACAACTTTAAAGGCTCTTGATATGTAGCACATCTTACAGTATTTGTTGCATATGCAAGCCTGTTAAAGCTAATAAGCACATTGTGCTTACAGTATGTTTTAAATATGCGCCCCTATAATGATTATTAATTTTTAGCCTCAAAATCTCGGACACTATTCACTGCCATTACAAAGCTGGCAAGAGCCACAATATTATTCAGTATAACTAAAATTCAGTTTGACTGAAAGAAGAAAGTGATATACACCTGTGCTGCCTTGAGGGGGAGTAATTTATGAGCTAATTTTCATTTTTGGGTAAAATATCTCTTAGTGAACCTGAAATTGGAACCAAAATTCTAGAAACTTCCTTTCATTTGAAACCCTTACTTGTTGTGCAGAGAACAATCAGAATGAACTCTTTCACCGCCTGCAATCAGCCCCAGTGTGTGTGTGTGTGTGTGTGTGTGTGTGTGTGTGTGTGTGTGTGTGATTTTTCAAGTGTTAGAGAGTCAAAAGCTTTCAAGGTCAACACCATCAACATTCACACACCAACTCTTTGTTCTGACTCATAAAAATGATGTGTGTATTCCTTGATAAGTGCAAAAGAAAAGAAAAATGGAAAAAATAAGTTTAGTCAGACTTATTCTGAGTGCCTTACGTCAAGAAGGCTGAGCGAATCGATTCATGGATGTATGAAGGTTGTCTCCAGTCTACTGGGCCTCTTAAACACCCTCCGGTTCTCAGACTTCTGTTTTAAGACTTTGTCCTCTATTGACAGCAGCTAATTTCAACATTTCTGGCAGTTCTGAGTGATCACAGTGCCTTTGAGCAGAACGCTGTCTGTATCACCAGCCCAACAGCCCCCTGTGAGGGCCTTCATTCTACACAGCAGGAGGACAGATTAAACCAAACTTCTGCTTATATTCTTGTACTTCTGTCTCTCCATCTCTTCGCCTTTCCTCTGAATCTCAGTGATATGATGCGTTTGTATTCATAATCCTGCACTTTCATTCATAATCCAAAATAAGGCACACTATATTTAAATAAAAATGTCTTATTATCTTCACAGTAGACTTAAAGGGACAGGTCACCCAAAATTATTCCATAATTTTCTCATTGTTATGTCTTTTCATAAATGTTTGACTTTCCAAACTAAGCACCTATTGACTTCCATTGTCAATAGGTGCTTGTCAATAGGTGCAGAACCACTGAAACCTTTCTCAAAATATTTTCTTTCATCTTCCACAAGTCATTTAAGTTTGTAACAACATGATAGTGAGTAAAATAATAGTAAAACTAGTAGTTTTTGAGTGAACTATTCCTTTCTAAATTAAGACAGACAATTCAGCCATTACTGTTGACGCATGTGATCAGTCAGCAATGATTAATGGTGACACGGAGAACTCATTTATCCGGTATGATGTCACACAAAAAGAATGACAGACAGAGAGAGAAAGAGAAAAAAGGGTGGGCTGCTTCTCTTTCTCTCCTGCTGGGAACAGAAGTCTGAGTTATCGCAGACATTTTCAGCACACCAGTCCTTTACAGCGCTTTAATTATCATCACAGCTGAAATGAGTCTGAAACAGACGAAACATGGTGTCGTTTCAAGAAACATGATTGCTGTTTTTAACCTGTGTTTAACTTGACATGTATTCATTTTGCAGATGCTGTAATAATGATAATAATGCAAGCAGAAGGTATTATTTAGGTTTATGTTGATTTAATGTTGAGCAATTGACAGGAGAAAAACATGAAAACATGGTATATATATATATATGTGTGTGTGTGTATATATACACGTGTGTGTGTGTCTGTGTGTGTGTGTATACAGATTTAGATATATGTGTATATATGTTTATATTGTGCTATGAAATTCTTACATATTGCTATTTTGGTCTCCCAGCTCCCATCCTTGTTTGTTTATTAAATAGTTTGGCTAATTTGTTAATGTGTTTAGCTGCAAAGAAAGTTGTACATTTGCAAAACCAATGAACCTTATAACCAGGATCTCGCCGCAGCAATGCTTGACTGCACACCTGTGTAATATCTAATCAAAGGTATTTGTTTAGATGTATTCTGGTTTTGTAGAGCTATGCAAACTTCTGAAACGCATTTCTCTTGTTGCAGCTGCTTAGCGTTACAGTTTCGACTGAATGTGGATGTGTCCTTTCTGACGTAGCATCTATCAGAATAAATTACCGCCTCTGTCAGTGAGTTATCTGGATAATTAGCACCATGCTAGCATGGCTAAATTGGTTATTTCTCATTTGCCGGATGTTTTATTTCACTGATCAAGCCGTTAACCGCGTTGATATTTCGTAGCATCAGACAGCAGGACTTGATACTATAGCCTAATTTTGGCATTGCATGAAAATAGCACGTGGCTTTTTTATTAAATGTTTAATTTATGTTTCATTTAATGTTTAATTTAGGTTTAGTATTCGTTCTTCTTTGAATTTTCTGAAATTTGTCTTTGGGGTGTAGAGGAGAGACGCAGTAATTAGCATGTTTGAAAGTCTAATTAGGCACATGGTTTTAAAAAAAGGCACTGAGATGAGTCTCAAAATAAGCAGCTGTTTAATATTCTTAAAGCAGACAGACGCTTAACCATCCGACTGTTACACTTGTTCTATATCAGCAGAGCTTGTTGCTCTTTAAGAGTATTGGAGGACTTGTTGTGTCCCAACAATTTTAGGTTGTAAGATCATTTCCCACGTTTATATTAAATAATGAAAAGGTACTAGAAGGTCCACTACTTTTTGTTACCATAATGTCATTCTGGAATGTTTTTAAAATGTTCCACTAGCAACTTAAGAATAATGTGTCTTAAAGTGACTTTTCTGTAACTGACTTCAATAGCTGCATTTAATTGCATACATTAGACAACATGTGAATGTTTTAGGCACCGAAAGATGTTTCATTCGTCTCTTTCCTTGTCATTAACAATTGCTAAACAAAAATAATATGCTAATGACTCCACCGCCTTCTCTGTTGTTTGGCTTTTGTTTGTTTATCAAATGACTGTCTTGGGCAAATATGATGTTTCTGCAAGAATGACTAACAAATCTCTAATGGCTAAACTGATAAGGATAACAGAGACCCGCTGCGTGGGACTGAAGATATTCTGTGTAATTTAATTTAACATAATAGTCTGAACAGTCTAAGAAACGTGTTTGTGCAGTTTTATCTTTCTACTTTATTTCAAAGCAAATGTAATCTAAAGAGTCATGCATTTCAAGAAAGTTTTTTACGTGAATTGCATCTGTTAATTTGTATCACGCTAGTCTTCGCTAACGCAGTTTGTTTGGTAATGAGAATTCTTTCCAAAAACAAACTGTGTGAATGCAAGCGTGAAGTAGTTTCTTAAAAGCCGTTACACTAGCATCATGACTGCAGGATATACCGCCTGTCAGATGTTTTCTGTCTTCTCAGGTGTTCAGCTCTATGTTTCTGTGGGTCTCTGAGTCGTTGTCAAACTCTGACTCGGGCAACTCAAACACAGAATCAACAATGTTTTGTGAATTTTTTATTCCTCAGACAGTGTAATACAAAAACAGGTTCTTGCACAATACCAAAGTTTCTTTAAGACAACTCAGTTTTTAAGGTCAGTCCAGCTAATGTCCAAACACATTCTAAAGCAGTAAGATAAGACGCTCTCTCTATCAGTAAGCTGATTGGCTCTTTGATTTGCAAGGCGGGACTTCCTTTTCCACAGCGTCCTGTTTTGAGTGTCACAGTTTCTCCCTTCAGTTTCAGTTTCCACAAGTGGTACCTCCTCTGTGTTTACACACACCCTCACAGAGAATGAAGCCGTGCTTCATTAACTGTGCTAAATGCTGTGCACTTCTGCTTTCCTGTGTAGGTGTGCTGTGGAACCTGTCATCATGCGACGCTCTGAAGATGCCTATAATCCAGGACGCTCTAGCCGTGTTGACCAACACAGTGATTATACCCCATTCCACCTGGGATGTCTCCCCGCATCAGGAAGACCGGAAGATTCAAATACACACTTCCCAAGTCCTTCGAAATGCCACGGGCTGTCTGAGGTAAGTGTGTGTGCACAGCAGGCTTGTGCTGTTTATGAAGGAACATGGAATTGTTGTTGCTCTTTTGAAATTAAAGGGTTCTGCATAGGGTTCTGTTCTGTCTCTCAGGGCTCTGCTCAGAACGTTTTGAATGTTTCACACTTCCTGTAAACATACAAATGGTAAATAAACTGCTAATCTGATGTATTATAGTATATAGATAAAAGTCTTTCTCTTATGGAGAAACAGATTTGTATTTAATGGGATGCTCTCAGAATTCTGCACTTCAGTGAATTGGCATTGTAAACAAATAAAAGAAAATATCTCTCATATTCATATTCCCATTTCTCCTGTCATTTATTTTTAGTGTTTTTTTGTGCTGTTTTTAACATGTTTTTGACTATGAAAGCACAGAGGCTGATCTTGAGCTGGTGTGTTGACTAATGGAAACATACATATTGTGAAATAACATGCAATTTCATGTATCAAACAGAGGTGGCGAAAGAGAGGCAAAAGTTGTGGACAGCAGCTTTAAAAGAAGCGCATTTCTGGTTTGTGTTGATGAGGGGGTATTTCAGCACTACTGATGCATCTGTTGAAGCACATATGTTCTACTGGACCACAGAGAAACATGGTTCCTTTGATAAATGTGGCACTAGAACCTAAAGTACCGTTTTGTAATATTTCGTACTTCCTCACTCCTGCGTTTCTGTTCATTCCTCATTGTAGATCGCCTGTAGGTAAAATCTGAAACATTTTACACCCGTATGCCTTTGTCACGGCTAGTAAAGATTTGCTGTATGTCTTCTGTCTCTGCTCTGTGAGGAGAACGAACACAAGGTATTCAATTCATAATTTATGCAGTAAAGCATAATGATGTTTATGTGGAGTGCAAATCTGGCGTATTATGATTTATACATGACTTCCTGTTGCAGAATAAGAGCAAGACAATGTTGCTGCTCTCGAGTCAAATTCAGTAAAGCTTTACTCTCGTATCCATAGCAACAGTGCAGCGCTAAACTACCTTAAACTGAGGAACCTGCGCCTTTGTTTGCTTTTCCAAATTCTGTTACAGGAATATAAACCTTTTTTATAGTTGCCGAACTTTTTCGAGTGTGAACTTAGCTGGCAGTAATTGTGTGTTCGCGTTTGTAACTCTTTCATCAGAGAGAAAGCCATCAACACACATCGATATGCAAAAATATAAAGAGTCATACTATTTGACTTTTGTTGTCTTTAAATAATGAATCTGCATATGATTTCAGCAGTAAATGATTGTTTAGAATGCAAGGCTGTGTGTTGTGTTTAAGCTAATGGTTTTGTGTAGGAGAATTGTAAAAAATTATTTTCATTCTCCATGTATTAGACTATCATTCTTATGTGCTTTGAAAAATCAAAAGCTTGTATTTATTAATTCATTGTGGCCAACGCTTAGTCAGAGACAAAGTTCAATCCCAACACAAAATGAAAAATAAAGCGTGTGCTTTAATTTCCAAAGATCCATTGTATATAGTACCAAAATTCTGTATAACTATACTGTCTGTATATTGCTTGCTTGAAAAACAGTATTTTTTTATTTACCATTTGAGCTACAGTTTATTTGATCTGTAGCGTCTATGTTGTGCTTTTAAAAATGGCAGGTGCTTGTGCAATAATCACAGGGTCATTTAGAATTAGCAGGTCATTCTAATAAACTCAATAAACCCAGTGCAGTTAGGACTGAATGTTATTATATTCTTGTGAAATGCCAACTTACTTGCAGTACAAAATAACTACAAATCAATGTAAGTGGATAAAATAATGTTACAGTGTAGAAAACTGTACACACTTAGGGTTTCATGTTATTATGCAAGATTATTTGTGTGTAGAATGCAGCAATTGACCAATCAGAATGCAGTATTTCAGAAAGTTGTCGTAACAAAATACAATACGCTAAGGTGTCACATAAGGTTAACTCCGACTGTCTCCTCTGGGTGTCGCTTTGAATGTTGGCAATTTCTCCCAATTTTTGATATTAAATATTTCACTTCACGTTGGAAGGTATTTGTCAGAGTGTTTCTTTCTCCCTTGGAGGCTTGAACACTCAAGCAACCCATTGAAAATCAGTGAAGCACTGTTTTTTGGAACCAAGCCTCCTCCCAATGGGAGTCATACGCACTGCTTCTATAAATCACTTCCACAAGCAGGAATCAAATTTTTAAACCCGCGGGTCTCCACTGGCAAAAAAATCTATCTAATAGAAAGAGATTTTCACAGCAGTCTCTTATGACATCCCAAAAAAGCATCGCAGCATTGGATTTTCTTTCTGTCAGACTCCAGTGATTGAATGAATCAGCCATTTACACTGTTAAATAGGTTCACACACTGTTTAGATTCACCAGCTTACCAGCTGTCAGCAGGGCCCTTAATAAAACCTGAACCGTTGGCCGCTCCCACAAGCCCTCTTCAAAATATTTCCCGCTCATTTCTGAGTCATGTGACCTGGTTCCTGCAGCGAAGAACGTTTATGAAAATGACTGAAGTATCATTGACTCATTGATAATCTGTTGGGTTGCGTTCTGTCCTCACAGCTGGTAACTGTTCAGGATTTGAGCAGCTGTTGAGGTCCGTGTTGGACTGAAGGAGAAGGAAATCGCACGGCTGGCATGCCAGATGTTATGGGGCTTCCTGCTTCCTTGACATTTGTCTCCGTAACCATGGTTACAACCCCACCCCTGGAGTCGGGTCAGTACCGGACCTGGCGTGCCTTAGTCTTTAGCTTTGCAGCCAGCAAGAAATGCCTCAAAGTTAATCCAAACTGACAATGTGTCAACATCTGTCAAATCATATTCTAACTTCAATTCCATATTTTGGAAAATACTGTTTTTATCAGCATAAATTCAGCTGCTGAGGTCTACAGCTAAGGTGTGCTTGTGTTAAAACAACACTTGTTTGTTTGAGTAGTTGGCTGGCAAAGTATTAATTAAAAAAATAATTAGAAGGGATGTGGGGGTGAGAAAGTGAATTCAATGAATAAGAAAATAAGACCGTAAGCCTGTTAATTGTGGAAAGAAATTTTAAAATCATTGTGAGTTATTTTACCACTTACAAAAATATTACTTTAACTTTACTCATAATGCTAATTGCAAAGCTATTACTTTTGTTTAATGAAATTGTCATTTATATGGGATGTGGGATAGCAATTTCATAAGAAAACTACTGCCCACCCAGCACCATGATGGACCAATCAGAATCAAGTATTCCAGAGAGCCTTTTTTTTCAGTCTCTCTTTGTTTACACAACCTCACACACTTTCCTACTCAACACGAACACACACACACACACACACACAAGGAAAAAATCGTTTTGTGCTTATCTGTAGGCATATAGCTGTTTTCCACCAGCCTGATTTTCACACTGAAATGCTTTATGGACAATATGAGTCACTTCTGCCCTGTCAGTGTTAGATTTCCCTGCCCAGATTTATGAAATAATTCCATTGTTTGGGGATGCTCCATCAAAACGATTGTCTGATAAATCTTGCCTCTGCCGCCCTCTAATTGCCCCCCTCCCTCACTTCACCCCCCCAATATCAGTCCAGCGTGACACACCTTGGAAAATAATGAAACAGTTTCTCTTTTCTCCTCTCGGCCGGCGTGATGCATCGTCTACATCCCTGCCAAGCAGCGGGGGCTTCTATCACATCCATCACTTACCATCACAGGTCTCAGAACATTCTCTGATGTTCTCTAAATGTCACTTAACAGTATCAAACGGTTCTTGCAATAACGTTAGTGCAACTTTTTTAATGTTGTCTCTCATATATATATTAAAAACATTATTCTTGAGTAGTAGTTAGTGGAACATGTTAAACTGGGTGTTTTGAATGTTCTAGAACTTGAAGATACATTTTGAGCATTTTTGTTGCATAATGAAAACGTTACAGAAACGCTTATACAACCTTAAATAGTTAGCTGGGGTGAATCGTTTCAGCACTTGGTGTTGATTCGAGGGCTCCCTGTATTTCTCCAGACATCTTGTTTTTAACTTGAAAGTGTTTTATCACATCTTAGACGCTGCTGATGGCTGAGGTGAAACTGAAGGAGGCTGTTGAGACTCTGAGAGTTTTAATTGGCTCATGTGAGCCCCTTGCAGGTTGGTGGTGGAGAAACTAGGTGCCTATGGTCTTTGTTTACGATGGATCACAAACCCTGGTGTCTACTCTCTTCTCACTAATGTTCCCTGTGTGCTGTTAATGGGACTCATTTGACTGTTTAATAACCCAGTGTGGATCCCGGATTTATAACGTTATTGTGATTCACCATTGCAGTCAAATGGTTGGAAGAAATGCTATTAAAGGGTAAAAGCTGTGAGAAAACATATAGCTGTTTTGCAGCTGTATGTTTTATTTGCTGTTTTCAGAATCTACCGCTGTCAGAGACAAGTGGAATATTTCAGTCGTGTCTATCAGATAATACAGACACCGCCTGGGTATGTTGTAATTTATGTGTGTGTGTTAACCTGCTCTCTCAAATTGCTCAGGACAAATTTATCCTACAGGAGAGAATAAAAGTTAACCAACTACCTAACCAGTTGTCATACAGTAATTCATGAAGTTAGTGTCATTTTGTGTCGCTCACAGAAGCACACGAGAGGCATTTTTCCCATGGACATTAGCAACACAAGCCCTGCTTTAATTTGAAGTTATATATTCAGACAGACTGTGTCTCGAAATGTGTGTTTCACAGACTGTTCGGTGACACAGATGAATTTTAACTAATTTGAAAGAAATTGGAAGTATAACCACAAGCACAGCAGCTGTGTTTTCTGGCATCTGGTTTGGGTAGTTTTAGTCTCCTGGTTATGAATAGTAATGCTTAATCATTTATGTCTTGCGCTGGTTTATTGTATAAAGAGAAGACGTGACTCAGAGCTCTCCTCAGTCTGCTGTACATTAGCATAACCTTTGATTAACTGGTTTCCCATATGGCCCTTGTGGTGTCTGGATGTTTAATTTCCCACACAAAGGGCTGCAATGAGCCCTTCTTTAAGTGAGAGTCACATGAATACATGCTGGTGTGTGAAGTGTCCTGCTTATTGATAATTGTCTCTGTATGTACTTAAGAGTAATTTATAATATAAATATGTAATATGTGTATTGCAGTTTGCATACTGGTTAATAATGATTGATACAATGCCAATATACTATACATTAAACCCATAATAGGCTACTTGTGTATATATATGTGTGTGTGTGTGTGTGTGTGTGTGTGTGTGTATTTATATAGGTAGCCTATTATGTAAAACTATTGTTTAATAATTATTTAACTTAAAATATTATCAGAATATTAAATATTAAAATGCCAATTGCACATTAGCACTTTTTACACAGTATGCAGTTGCTCATACCAGCAAAGTCACTAAAAAAGATCAATGTGTGTGTTTACAAGTCCAATAATAACTTCCCAGTGTGCAATACGCAACAAAATGAAAAGAAATAATGGATATCAATAAACTTGCATATCTGAGGCTAAAAGAAATCGTCACCATTACAGTAATCACGGCATGGGACGGAAGAGACATCAGGGGCCATCTTGATTTATCAAATACAGTATGTAGTGTAGTGTTATTGTAATTTGTGAAAAGTTTAGGATTTGTGTTCTGTCGTTTTTAAGGTTGAACCCTTTAGCATCATCATATCTTACATGTGACTCAATGTGTCTGTTTTAGTTAATTATATTTGTTGTTTATATGAAACGCACCTTTTGTGATATGAATGTTATTATAAGCTGCGTCTGGTCGCATTTCTTTTTTGATGCATGTGAACACAACATATTAAATGCAGCGCTTACAAACACAACAGGACAATTCAAAGGCTGAGTTTTAAGTTTTTGTCGATACTAAACAAAGCTGAACAAATACCTTGGGTGTCTCAAATGCAGGTTCAGTGAGTTTTTTTTTCAGGTATATTCATATATTATACAAAAGGACACAATTTCTTTTCTAAATTCCAGCCATACTGGTTTTAATAAATGTTACATAGAAATTGATTTTTGTTCCAGTGAAATACAGAATACAGAAATAAAGACCTTGTGCAATAATGGACCCTGTTTTCCAGTACAATTTATGTTACAGTACATGAAACAGATTCTTAAATAAAGCAAAACATTATAGTGTTGTGTTGTTTTGTGTTGAATAGACTTGTGAATAGTGTTTTAGACCCAGTTATAATAAGTGTGTCTGATGATATAATTTTAACACTAATGCAACAGTTAGAAGTACTGCTGTCTATAATGTCTGCTATAATGTTTAATGACACTGTCTCTTTATAGACTATATATATATATATATATAAATAGAAATATACAGGTATCTTCTCATATATAATAATTGTTTTTATGTATGCCTAGAAAAATCTATTGAATATATTTAAGCAGTGAATTGGCTTAATAAATAAGTGCTGGCAAATGTCTTAATGTCTCTCTCTTTCTCTCTCTGTGTCTCTCACTCCCTCAGGAATGTAAGTTCGGCAGGGGAAGAAGCTCGAAGGCGGATGAGAGAATGCGATGGCCTGACTGACACGTTGCTTTTTGTCATCCAGACGTCTCTGGGAAGCAGCGAGATTGATAGCAAGGTAGGATTTTGTCTGCCTCCCTCTCTGTCCTAAAGCTATAAAGACAACCTGTTGTAAAACTTTATACATGAATGCAAATGTTTGTGTGTGTGTGTCTATATGTGAATGCATATGTGTGTGTGTGTCTATACGTGAATGCAAGTGTGTGTGTGTGTGTCTATACGTGAATGCAAGTGTGTATGTGTGTGTGTGTCTATAACAAATAAACAGCTTTATGGTTGGCTGCACTCTGCAGGCTGAAAAAGCTCACTCTTTTAAATGGCATTTTACTGCAGGCCCTCATCGGGCCGATCCACTAATAGCATTGTGGGGGGTGCACTGGGTCTAATGATCACTGATAAATGTCTAGATGCTGATATATGACATGGTTTTTCCCCTGTCAGTTTAAAGTTGCAGTCCATGGCTGTTTTAGACTAAAAACGGACATCAATCTTTTTGTTTGTGTGTGTGCATGTGTGTTCGTTTATGTGTGTGTGTGTGTGCGTGTGTGAGGTGCCATTACCATGATTGTGCCCATTTGTCCCCATTGTTTCAGGTAAATGTTCCAGCAGCTTCTGGTTATTTTTTCCGTTTTAGCTTCTTTTAGCACACAAAGCACCTTTCTGCACTATCTTTGTACTTTAATGCATTTGAAAAGCTCTAAAAAGCAGCCATTTTTCCCAGCAGAGGGCTTGTAAAAACCAATCACCCTAATCATCCTGTTTCTTTATAGCGGACAATTTGCCCTCAGATGTTTTTTAACCAGGTGACGGCCCAGCAGAGCTATAACTGCTAAATACCTGCCGCTCGTGACCAATGAACATTCAGCCCTAATGCGCACTTAGCCTGTGATTGGTCAGACTCTCCCATCAACCAATGAATGCATCACCTGTTAACATTAGACCCAATGTTAAGACCTTCCAAATTACTGACAGAAAGTGAGAAACTCCAGAGTTGATAGACTCCATATTTCTTCTCTCACAGTTTTCAGCACATAACTTTTTCTCTCCAAACACTGTAGAGAAATCAAGGTCGGATGTACCAGACGCACGGAACGCGTCCTTGTAAGTCAATATGTTTCGGTACGACCGAAATGCGGCGTATAATTTGCTGAGCATTTTTCTGATTACAGTCATTATTTTTGTTTGTGCAGGGCACAGTCCTTCTCCTTCCGTAATGGGAAAAAAAGGGAAACATGGAGATTGAGAAACGTGCTCGTTTTTCATCATCATTTTCTCAGCGTTTATTTTCTGTTTTCCTCCTCTGCCGCGTCTCCTTGTAATACCCTGTTAAATGGAGCGTGAGCCGATGTATTTGGCCGGTCATTTTTCCCTATCTGCAGCTATATCCTTTAATCACATTTAAATGGTAGACCATGTCAAACATATAATTAAGGACTTCATGTACTTAGAGCCAGTGCAGCCCACTCATCCAACAAACTGAGAAAGATGCAGATAAGGGAGTACAATGCAAGACACAGCAGGAAGAGAGAGAGAGAGAGAGACTGTAGGACATAACCTTGTCTTGTTTGACAGGCTGTGGACATAATGACTGCATTTGTTTTTGAATTCTTGCCACTGCTGCTATTTTTTAGTTGTAATACTTTCCATTAATATTTTGATGAAACTGTAAGTAAACTGTGTGTGATTCATTTCACTGAATATTCTAAAGACACATTGTGGTATCAAAATGTATTTCTGTGGGTTTGAGAGTTTCAACCGACCTGCCCAGCAACGTTGGCGTAACCAATGGGATTCTAGGGGCAGTGCTTTCTGCCACTGATGGTGTTAAAATTTCATGTACTTTTTTCATTGTAATTCTCCTAAGAAACAAAACAAGAAATGCATAAATGTTGCTGTGTGTGTTAGTGTGTGCAAGGAAAATAGATGCAGTGACCTCCTGTCTCAGAAACAACCTTAAGTTAGATGGATGAAGTTGGTTCCTCTGACCAGATGGGCTTTATTAGGAGCTCAGTGGTGCTAGACTAATACTTGCCCATTATCTCTCTCTCTCTCTCTCTCTCTCTCTCTCAGACCATAGAAAACTGTGTATGCATCTTGAGAAACCTCTCATATCGGCTTGCAGCTGAAACATCTCAGGGTCATCAGATGGGGACAGACGAACTGGATGGTCTCCTGTGTAGCGACTCTGGTGGGAAGGACGGCGAGACATCGGGCTGCTGGGGAAAGAAGAAAAAGAAGAAGAAGTCTCAAGACCAGGTGGGGCATCTGCAGAAGTTAAAAGCTTTATCTGAAACCATCTTCAGTCCTGGCTGAAACCAACAGCCAGTCAGCTTCAGTCCTTTACAATCAACTCCGAATTGTATTGAATTCAAGACTCAATTCTGGCATGAAACATCCACTTTTATGATCCAGTCGGTTCCTAAAGGATATAATCAAGCCAAATCCTACTTTCAAAGTCAAATTTTCTTTGTCAAGTCAAATTTTCTTTGTGATAATTCTGTGGAAATGTTACATCATCAAAGTAAAATGTTGTGAATGCTGTTTTCCATTTTACTTTTACAGGTGCCTGAGAGATAAGACCTTTATTTCATAGTAGAAAAAACCTTGTGCTTGTTAGACTATCAACATAATAACAACATAATTGTGGTATGAGACTTCCCTTCACAACCTCTCATCGCCCAAGTCATTCAGTTGAGTTCTCCAATAACGTATTTACGCTTGCCCTCCGTTTATCATTAATTCCCGGGCAGGCCCAACACTCGCCGCCTACACCGGGACTCACCGTCACACAGAGAGCGTTTCCCCAGTGACACATTCTGCGGCTGATAAATCACCGCGTTTGTGGGCGTCTGACTGAAGGTGGCAAAAAACAACCTTTTACAGGCAGCTCCTTCACAGCAGAGGAAACTCCTCATTAATCTCACGCAGGAGAGTCAGGCTCCTCCGTGCGGAGGCGGGAGAGCGGTTGCGTAACACGACTCCCTCTGGAAATGTCCTGACACAGAGGAACCATAAAGCTAATAGCGGATGATATACTGGAGCCGCTGATAACGGTGTAATTCTTCACAGCGCTAATGCTAACAAAATTAAACCTGCATCCCAGCTAACGGCTGTAAGAACATTTTCCTGATGTTTACATTATGGAATAAAACGTTAAAATTGTTATTTTGAATATTTTTATATTCACAACTTTCCATTTTTGGTTGTATTATCATTTTTGCTTGGTTATGAAAACAATATTCAAACATTTTTTAATTGTGTAAAGTTGTTTGAAAGTTACACTGACAACTTAAGAATGAAGATAAGAATAATATATTTAACTATATATAATATAATATAAATATTCTACTAATGTTACTGCTAGAATGTTTCTTATGCGTGAGAGGACTTCAGATAACATTAGTGAACGTTCTGAGAACGTTCTAGGTTAGCTGGGGTTGAGAAAGGTGTCCATAATGATATGCCTCTGTTGTTACGGCTACAGTCCCTAGCAAGGAAGTGTTCAAATTTTAAAAGCTGTCTGTTTGGAATAATACATCAAAGCTATTTCTCTGCTGAGGATAGGAGCGAACAGAACATTAAAAAATTCTACTTCCCTAATTTCTTACCTCAATGCACTTGTATAAGTTGGTGGAACTAGTTTTAGGCAAACAGTTTTAGGTTGTAAGAACATTTAAGTAACGTTTCCTTTAAGTAACAAAAGATGAAAATGAAAAAAAGAAATGTTTTTTTTAACAGTTTTAGAAACAGTTAAAACATCCAGTTTAACAACATTGTTTGGTTATACGAACGTTATTTAAATGTTTTTTGTATGCAATGGTCCACTAACAATTTAAGAATAATGTTTTTGATATGTATGATAAATAGCATAAAAACAGGGACGTTTTTGAGAATTTTGAAAGAACTTTCAGAAAAGGTTATCCAATGTTTTGACAACATTCCCAGTCAGCTAGAAATGAGTTCGCTCTTTCTGTCCAATCAGTGGACAGATTTGATGTAAGGGTGGTGGACACAAGGAAAAACAGTCAGTCTGAGTGTAGGACCGTGTATAAGGTTGTTTCTCAACGTTACCTAATGTGACCTGGTATCATGTGCCGGTTTCTTCCTCAATTGAGAAACTTTGAAAGAGGACACCTGAGCCGCCGGGCAACAGAGGGCTAATGTACTCTGTTAAATCATTTATCACTAAGTAGCAGAGAGGTTGTCCATGAAACCAGAGCAAGCCAGGGCTCTGTCAGGGCAGGGCTGTGGCGTTTAGCGTAGCTAATTGACTGAGAGAGGGGAGTGTGTAAACCGGAATGATTTTACCCCATCGACCACTGATACCCCTGTGAGTTTACTTTGAGAAATGAGCCTCAAAACATTTATTACCCTTGAAGCTTTCCAACGAGAGAAGAGACATTTTCTACAATTTCTGATGCTGTTTAATAGTCTAGTAGTTCAGTTCAAGTCTTGGGATCACATGCTGTGATTTCCCTTGTGTTAAAAAAGTTTGTTTAGAAGCTAATGACTACAGACTCAAAGCTCAAATCAAACTCAGGTTTTACATTTTATGAGTGGTTTTACATTTTAACAGTGTTGGTGGATGTGAGGACGTTGATATATTGTTTGAGTTGAAGCAAACCATCTCTCCCGCTCTCACCGCTTGGAAAGACTGAACAACAGAGATTCCATTGCAGGGGGAGGTGAAAACAGACTCATTAATAATGGAGGGAGTGAACGCAGGACTGAGGCAGAGTGTCAGAGCTAGTTTAAGATACTGAGGTATATGAGACGCTCTGATTTAAAGTAGGTCAGCCCACGAGACCGGTGCTTTGGAATTGGGCCGAGCGATGCCCTGTTCAGGGTTAATTCAGGCAGATGTTTGATGAGAGTTTGTGCTGTATATGTGAGTGTGTGTGGAGATATTGAAGACAGCAGGTTTTGTGTTTCTTTTCAGCTTCCAAATAATTTTAGGTTGTAAGAACGTTTCCATTAACGGACATAACAAGTTGGTTTGAAAGAGTGTTCGAATTTTTAGACATAGTATTAACACTATTGCTTGGTTTTAAGATCATTATTCAGATATTTTTATTTGGTAACATTTTTAAAGTGCTCCACTAGCATGTTTTTGATATGATTGTTACATAACATTAATGAAACGTTTCACTGACATTACTGCAAGAATGTTTTTGATAACTACGGAAACCTTTATCATTTTAATGTTCTGAGCCAATACGTCCAACGTTCTGAGAACGTTCCCTGTTAGGTGTGGTGCTCTCTGACTTTCTTGATCCTGTTTCTTCCAGTGGG
Source organism: Yasuhikotakia modesta (assembly GCA_036877545.1). Lineage (NCBI taxonomy): Eukaryota > Metazoa > Chordata > Actinopteri > Cypriniformes > Botiidae > Yasuhikotakia > Yasuhikotakia modesta. The sequence goes on from JBAJNP010008786.1 coordinate 19,273, forward strand.
ATGGTGTCGGCCCACTGCCAGAGACTGCCGAGCCCCCCAAAGGGATACAGATGTTGTGGCATCCGTCAATAGTGAAGCCCTACCTGACCCTCCTGTCTGAATGCTCCAATCCGGACACGCTGGAGGGGGCCGCGGGGGCCCTGCAGAACCTGGCTGCTGGGAGCTGGAAGGTGAGGAAGCCAGTGACTTAAATGCGTGTGTGCGTGAGTGTG
>JBAJNP010008787.1:0-19482 GCA_036877545.1 Yasuhikotakia modesta
TTTCTTTACTTTAATGTTAAATCAGAGTTTCATTAGAAATGTTTCATTGCTTGTGTGTCAAGTGTGTATCTGATGTGAAATAAGCTGCAGTCAAGACATTTTAAAAGACTTTTTAATTTTCACAGAATTCTAAAACTCATTGCTGGTGACTGTTTATACAATTCTGTTTAGAATTAAATAATTTCACATTTAGTTGCTGCTGCTATCACAGTGGGTAAAATCTATGTACAAAACAGAGGTTTACAGCAATCTCACATTTTACTTAACAGTGTCTCTTTCTTCAAAAATTCCAATACAAATCTTTTGTCTTTGTTGTGTTTCACATTGTGCTTGGTACAAAATAAGAACTTCTTTCGTTATACTGGGGTAAGTGTGCGCTGGGGATATTTACATGAAGTATCACGTGTGTCATGTGATCTGGTGTGGCGCTTCCAGCATCTCCATTAGGAAAGTGTCTATAGGTGTGTCTCCAATGAGCTTGAAGAAGAACAGGTGCTCCAAGCACTTCAGCCCTATGGATCGCAAAGCGGGCAGACGCAGGAGCAGCTTGGCAAACCTGATTGAAACATAAAGAACTTCTGATTCTCTACCATCACTACACATGACCTACATCTGTGTTTAGATAAACAAGCGAACAACATCTCATCAGGTGGAGAGGAACTGAAGTGCTTTTATATGAATAAAATATCAAAGTGGCAGTTAGGGAATTACCTGCCCGGCTGGTCGGGGTATTTGTGTTTGGTGTAGGCCTCCAGCGAGGCGTATACCTTTTCTCTTAATGCCTCAACCTCTGATGGGTTTGACAATCCTTTTGCATCTACAAAGTGGACAGTTGCATAAAACATACTGTAAGAACATGTGTTTTCTTCATCCTGTCTAAAAAAATAATCAAAGTCTTCTTTTCTTTACTATTGCAGTTTTCAACAATTTTCATGCTCTATTGGTAAATAAAGAAGCGATTTACTTGAATATTCTTTACTTTAAGCATTGATTAAAGATCAAACAATAATCAGAGGACCCCCTAGTACTCTTTTAACCCCCCCACCCCCCAGCTGTGATTAATCATTGTGAGTTTATAAATGTTGATTGATTAAATACAAACAAATGTAAGTCAATAGCTGTCTAGACAGATCTGACTGTGATTGCTGAAAGTGTGGAAGGGTCAGAACAGGTTGTTACCCGGGTTGAAGAGGACTATAGCCCTGAGACAGCCCAGCTCTGTCTTATCCATCTGCATGTCCTTCATTTTAGACACCAGCTCTGTTAACACCCTGCAAACACACAGTTTCAGACATCAGACATGCACAGTGACAACGTTAGATTAGCCCACTGGGTCAACAAGAACTCATGTAAATATTATATGTAAATATCTTCTATGAAACTGAAACCTATTTTGTGCTATATTATATTACATACAATACCACTATGTTTGATATTTTTTACATAATGCAAAGACATTAATATGCTTTAAACACAGCCTGAGGTCACTATATTTGCACTGTATGTGTGAGGGGTCATCTGATCTGACCTGTCAAATATCGAGCCCACTCCTGCACTGTGAGCACTGCTGCGGTGGACATGCAGACCAGTGGCCAATAGGATTCCATCTTTCACAGTCACAGACCGGTGTGAGAACGAGGCGATAAGCAGCTCATTCCAACCTAAAAGCACACAATGTGAGTGAGGCTGTATATCACACACATGTATTTTGGTAGGTATTAAAGGGCCACTGACCTGCTCTCAGGAGTATAACCTGATCGTCCAGAGGTAGTTCAGAGAAATGTGGGATTCTCTTTGCCCATTCAACCAGAGTGAAGAGCTGTTTGTCAGCAGCTTGGCAGATGTTGGTCACTGGGTCATTTGTCTGAGGAGAAACATAAATATGTACGTTATACACCAAGCAAACAAAACATGAATTCATGCAGGAGATACAGATCAAATGAAGACTTCTTGATTAATTTTTTTGATGCACATATTTAGATGGATTGAGACTCAGGGTTCAGATCTGCCAAGATACCAAAATGTATCATTTTAAAGACTTGATGAAGATTCTCACTGAGTTGCTAGTGCTGGATTCAGTCATGTAGGCTTCAGTCTTGGGTTCTACAGCCAGCTCAGCGTCCAGGATCTTCTCCACTGGCATGTCTTCATTAAAGCTGCTGCTGGACTCCAATTCAGTGTCGCTCTTTTCTCGACCTCGCTGCCTCTCTTCCTGCACGGCTGCATACACACAAAACATCATTATTATTATTATTCATCAGTTAGACCAGAACCAAACTTGCACTAGTCATTCTGGACCAGCATGGGAATTCAAACTGGTTCTTAAGATGTCTAAACAATCGTGAGCATACAATTGTGATTTAAATTAAAACAGGATCAAATGAACCTGCAGTATTGTGTTAATTCACTGGAGTGTCTTTCATTTGTGTTGTACTGACCTTCCCTCTTCATTCCCATGGCCAGACACTTCTGATAGCGGCAGTACTGGCAGCGGTTACGCTGGCGCTTGTCTATCTGGCACTCCTTGTTGTCTCGACACGTGTACGTGAGGTCTTTCCGGATGGTTCTCTTAAAAAATCCCTTGCAGCCCTCACAGCTGTAAACACCATAATGTTTTCCTAGAAAAACATCAAACATATGTAAGCTACATTATATTTATCTTACGTTAAAGTCAGTCAGGTTGAGGTCAGTCTTAAAGAGACAGTTCACCCAAAAATGAAAAATCTGTTCATGTTATTTCAAACCTGTATACATTTCTTTCTTCTGTAGACATGAAAGATATATTCAGTGTTTCTTTCCATACAATGAAAGTGAACCGTAACTAAACCTTTCAGTCCCTAATATTATGCCTAACATCTCTGTTTGTGTTTTTACTGTAGTATGAAAGTCATACGGGTTTGAAATGAAAGACGGGTAGGTAAATGATGACAGAATTTTAGGTGAACTGTGGCTTTAAGGTGACTTGAGTTCTCTTGAATAGTTGGTCTCTTAATCCGGAGAGTATCAGCGTGATGAAACGTGTGTGTGTGGGTGCAGTTACCTGAGGAGCGGTCTCCACAGATGGCACAAAGGTGTTTGGAGAGGGACCCTGGGCTTCCGCATGGGTAACTGCCGCCCAGACCAGCCAGTCCTGGAGGAGGTTTAATATCCTCTGAACTGCTCACGCTGTTCAGAGAGTTCATCTGAAGGAGAGGACAGGAAAAACAATGACAGAGTGAGTGTGTGTGGGCTGAGGGTGTATTGTGTGTGAGGCATAGCACACTTCCTGCCACCTAAACAACCAAATCAAGTTACGTGACCACTTCCTCTTTGCATCACATGACCTGAAAACCTGTTTGTTTATGGCTTATGCTCATTCTTTTTGACTCTGAGCACTAGGGTCTAAAATTACAGAATTTACTTAAGATTCTAAAGAGGAAGTGTCGATTTTAAAATACTTTATCCTGTACCAGATTTATGTGCTTAAAAGACTGTTTATTCTGTGGGTTATTTTCCAGAAGAAAACTGCAGGGATGTAATCATATATATTTATTCTGTCTGTTGTTCAACTCATGGAAGAAAAGGGGAGTTATTATTGGGTTTTAATTACAATAAAGTGTTGTAAGATCTGCTTTGTCCTTCACCAGTAGAGGGCAGCAAGCAGCTGTAATAGAGGTGCCAAGTTTTACGAGTGAAACAAGATCATGGTTAAGCAGACAGACCAGAGGAATACTTTATAATTAGACAGACATGCTTAGAGAGAGACACACACAGATAATTCAAGAACTGTCTAAGAATTGAAAGCAAAAAGAAAACCAAAAAAAATCTCAATAGGCTTTCTGTAAGATGAACAACATTTCTCTTTCATTCAATATCACAATCTGCATTTTTCATAGAACTGGGAACTCAGGGACAGTAATGCATATTTCATACTTCCTCTTCAAATTTGACAGGAAAACAGTAGTATGCTTTCATCTAAATAGAACACAAAAAAGTCTTGCCTCAATTCAGGCCTTTAGGCGCAACACAACTAACTACTCATGTTAAGACTGAGAAGTATTAGTTCTGACACTCTCAGTCCTTAAAGAAAAGCCCCATAGCTCTGATGGGTTCATACACACACCTTCACACTCGCATGCACACAAACATGCACAATGTGTAAGAGCGCTACCCTAAAACAGTAAATATGTTTGAGCAGCGGGGCAGAAAGATACTGTGAAGGTGATACACACTTAACCTCCATTCATTTCCAGTCACATTCACTTCCTTTAATCTGCTGCCTATAGCCCACATATTTTAAAAGCTTTTGTCCTCCGTTCATAAGAAGTGTGTTTTCCTTATGGAGGTGTCCCTCCTTCCAGGCAGGACATCAATGTATTACACTATTTATGGGTAATTTTATGGTAGGTTTCCACAGTTTTCTAGAAGCGCTGCATATTGTGCCTGCTGTAGCCTCAACGCAATGATATCTCTCCCCATGTGAGCCAAGGTTATACCAGGGCTGTCCGTCACGCTACGTTAGCTCTTTTTAGGCTAGACCAAACTGAATGGCTGTTCTCCCCCAGGCTGAAGGGAGGCCCTGCAGAGGAGAGATGCATTAAAAGAGCATTTGGTATTTCCCTCATTTGCTGTTGGCTATACAGTCGATGTTTGTCCTCAGCACCCTGGATGTTAAAAGGATAGTTACCTAAAACATGAAACTCTGTCATTTACTCGTTTCACACCTGTACAGTTTTTTATACTCCACAGAACACAAAATGAAGAATATTTGGGAGGGACAGCCTCAGGCACTATTCACTTTCATTGTATTTATTCATACAATGAAAGTGAATAGTGCCTGAGATTGTTAGTGAAATACATTCTCCTAATATCCTTTTGTGTTCCATGGATGAAATAAAGTCGAACAAGTTTAAAAATAACATACAGTAAGAGGATACAAATTATGACCAGTTTCATTTTGGGATGAACTATCCTTTTAAGAAAGTTCTACGACCTTTTAAATGACATTGCACAATTTTTTATCTCACCTTTTTAGGTATATTGTATTATAAGCTGTGTACTGGTACAGTAGAATGTTTTCAACCCTATCTGCATGAATTGTTTTGTGTATGCATATGCAAATGTTATGCATATCTTAGGCACAAGGCCTGACCTTGTACTGTACCTGTGGACTGTGAAGTGCTCCATAGCCCATGCCTGAGGTGGTGGGCATGGAAGATGCAGGAGAGCCTAGTGATGATGAGGTGATGACTGAATAGGGTGACCCGATACCATTGATGATAGAGGGGTGGTGGTGGGCCACCATGGAACTGAGAGGAGGCTGGGCAGGAGGAGAGCTCAGATGGCTGTGGGTGACCTGCAAAGAAGAACCTGAGAACAGAAAGACTTGGGGTCAGTCGCCAGCCACCAGAGGGATTTTAACTGAAAATTAATATGAAAATATTGCACTTCTTTGATTTGGTTTGCACTATAATTGTTACAACTGAGAGGAAACTGCATTTAAAAATACATAATATGCTGTCATTGATGTATATTTTTGACCTGTTGTTACACATTTTTTTAAATATAGAAAATAAAGCATGACAGTTTGACATTTTCATGCCAGAAATGTTGCAAGACACCTCAGCCATGATGGTAATGATCGGTGGCATTTTCACAGTAGCTGAGATCATATGTGTGACTAAATACCACTTTGCGCTCAAACATCAAATTGCTCACACTATTTTCTCAGCTCATCTGAGTGTAACATGTACATAGTGTTCAACATTGTATACATTATATAAGCTACAATGAATTACATTATTTATGCAAATTATACAATATAGATTGTCTTTAAGGTAAACTAAACTGTTAAGCAAAACATTTCATTTTAAGCAAAACATTATCCTCATATAATCATATATAAAGATGAGTTGAAAAAAATCTTAAACCAAGATTAGCTCTTAAACAAAGATTAGGTTTAAGATTTCTCATCTAAAACCAACTTAGCCTAGTCTGCTGGTTTTTCAGTCTAATCAGCTGACAAGTGCCCAAACCCAAACCCAAAACTAAAACCACCAAACAAGTAAGAGCCAAACAGAAGCTTTTATTTCTATACCAACACATTTCAGCAAAAGGAAAATTTGCCTATATTCTGCACCTTAAATAGGCCCTTGCCTTCACAATGCACACACTATAGCTTTACCATTCCAGCCACATGCAATTACCCATGTCAGATGGCCCAACAAGCTTTCACTCACTCTCATTGTATTGAAAAGGCATGATAGAGAAGCAGCTTTCCGATCGTGTCTGTGGTGCGATGCTTCCTTGTCCTTCCTTTCAAATGGCTCTGCTCATCTCATGTGGCATATTTTGTGTACAGTGCTGCCTCCAGATCCTATCCTCTGGACCCCCCCACACACACCCAAGTTTTCGTACCCTGGCTGGATTCTCTAAATGTCAAATTCCGATCAGAAGGAACAGCCATGCTTGGAATGACAGGGTGTTCATGTTCGCAGTTCCTGCACATGATGGTTCTGGGAGTGAACCATCATTTGGAGATCATATTTCCTAACAGAATCCTCTCACAGAGAAGAGCTTGGATTTGTGTCGCTGCTTTGCTCTAGTGTTCTCAGCATTATTTGTGCTGCAAGACAATTTTGAGTCTTAAACAATTAATATAACTCAGACATTTCAACATTTTCAAACACAAATATAAAAAGCTAGATTTACCCAGCAACTGTTAGTGACTTCAAAGTTAAAGTGTGCATTTTTTAGATAACTATAACTATAAAAGTCATTCATTCACAGTTGAGTTCTTTGAAATGCAGCTTTTATAAATATTGCTCTGTTTGATTAGGAACCTCACACTGCACTCTGACTCAGTACTGGCTCAACCGCTGCTATGAGTTTTTTTTAAATCCTATGTTTTGTATGTCCTCGGACTCCTGGTTAAAGGATAACAATACTTATCCATGAGGCCCTTAAAATTCAGACACAGCATATTTCACTGCTTCTGTGGTATTACTGGCTTAAGCTATATACGTTTAAATAGTCACCTAATTACTTAGTAAACCTCTGCAATAGATTGATAAGCCATTTTTATTAGGGATTTTGGTGGATCAATACAGCCTTTCAGTCATTCTGTTACTGGATTTGGTTTGTATAGCTTATACCGTACAGCACTTGTGAACATATGGATACATTCAACCTCATACGAGCAACACTCAGCCATATGTTACTGTTACAGCATTCTGAATAGTTGAATATGATTCTGGCTTAAGGATTTATATATCAAGTATATTGTCTGCACAAAGTTCTATGGCTTTAAATTATATATAATTTATAGAACTCCAGATGTATGTTGTCCTATAGCTCATGCTATATTACATATACATATCACACACAGTACTTTTAATCACATGTGCCCATGAGTCCAATATTCTCCCTGAAGCTATGATAGCTTTAAATAGAACTTTTTACTAGTTTGGTTATACAATGTAAATCAGATATGAAATCCATTCATGCCGGGAGCTATTAGTCTCTGGAACTCGCATAAAAACAAATACTAGGAGATGATTCATTTTATCTGTATGGTGCTGCAATGGTAAAATGGTATTAGCACAAAGCCCTTACCTTGTACCTCAAGGAAGAAAACTTGACTTAAGAGGGCTCTCCGCCTCCTCATACCTTTGATAACATTTTTGAAAAGAAACTAGATTTCTCTGAGGTTTTCAAAGCTTTTAGGTTGTGAATGGCAGTAAAATCTCACATGCAGAACATCAACAAAAACGTTGGATAAAACCTAAAGCTTAAGAAATACTTCAAGGCTGCAAACAGACAACAATTCCATTACTCAAAAGATGACCTTCATGTTCCAAACTTAATCAACTCAGGTTTCAACTCAAATTTGTTAATAATTTCAGAAAACATATTCCAAATTACAAGGGGAGTATGTGTGTGTGTGGGGGGCAGAAACAATTTCCCCCCAGGGGTGTGTGGTGGAGAGTTGCTGGATTGCCTGCTCAGATTAGAGAGATTATCATCCTGTGGATCATGAGGAACTTGTTTATTGATGCAAGGCCAACATCTGATAATAAGGTTTAGTTTTAAATGTCAGGGCAGGAATGCATGCTGACTTGACTTTGTGTCTTTAATCTAATGTTCTGTCAACTTCTCAGTCATCATCAAATCTTTATATTGTACATTATGTTTATTAATTTAAGCATATTTTTAAACTTACAAATATATGACTTGATTATACAAATAGAGGTGCTGATTTTTAAGTTGGGCAGTCACTAAAATAAACTGCGATCTAGGAATGACCTTTAAAGGGGTGTGACACAATAAACACCTTAAAGCTGGAACATGGTTCTTCTTTGAAACTGGCCTTGGGAGAGACTGTCAGACTGTCAACTAGAGCAGAAAAATTGTCAATTAGATTAGCAAGCTGAATAACAGCCCAGCCTGTGTTGAAGGTAGTCACTGTTAATGGACAGTTTTTTTCTAGACTGAATGTTATCTAATGGATCAGGCCCTCTGTGTTCCAACTTGTTTTGTGCAGCTCTAAAATAGTGACATAGTAATAGTTGATGGAAACAAATGCAAACAGACTTGGGGGGTTTTGTGGAGTCTCTGATCCAATTGCGTATTGGGGCATTTGGGGTACCACAAAATTTAGGGCACCACATTTAAAGCAATTAAGGTATCACAAAATTCAACACCCACAGGCAATGGTTACCAGGTTTTCTCAGGACTTGAGAAGGGCAACAACTGCATTCAATGAAGATGGAGTAGGATATCAGTCCTTACCTAAAGAGGCCAATAAACACAAGAAAGAAAAGAGGACACAACACTTGTCTTGTACCTGTACATTTTATGGTCTACTGGAACATGAGCCGAACTCACAGTTACAGTTAAGACACTGCAGGTTTGTCAAAGATTTCCCATTGTCTCTCTTTCAGAATATTGTAGTACTGTACCATTAGACAGTAACTCTTTGTCTACTTTCAAAATGGAAAAGATATCAGGAGAATATTTTATAAAGTCTACACAGTATATATATATATGTATATATGCACAGTATATATGTATATATAATTTCATTCAATGAGTTATGTATAATTTGAGAAGCAACAAGTCAAAAGGAAAAACATATTAGCAGTTTAATTTGTTGGAAAACCTATTCTATTACCTGTCCATTCCCCTGGGCTTTCCTTATTTTGCCCACAGTCTTTTTTTATTATAATATAATTATTATATTTTATAATATAATTAAAAATATACTTTTGTGCCAGGTAATGCATCTGCCATTAGGAGCTATACTTAAATGCAATTTATTCACTCTGAACACATGAAACAGTGTTTACCAATTTACACATTTTATTTTAAAATCACTTTATCAATTGGGGGTAAAGGCTTTATATAAATGACGCGCGCGTGCGAAACCGCTAGGCGCGTGTAATGACGCGCTTAACGCAATTACGAAGCTCGGGGTAGCGACTGACATTAAAGCGCACGCTCATCTCTAGCCTAATAAAACTTATATAAATAGACACCAGAGCTCTCCTTCTGCCTCTAAGTTACCCCAACATAAAATGTTAAAAATAAGGAAGGACAACAAGAATGGTGTTAACGATGGGAAAATGACTCCAGGCTCGATGTAATAGGTTGTGACAAGTCGCGATCGGAACCTTTTTCTTGCAATGTGCAAGTTTCACTCAGGGATCAGGAGCGTTTGATGATGACTATGGTGATGTTATTTTAGCAGTTAAATGGCATTAGGCACAACGCGTCTTAATAAAACATGCCTGATCAGTCGATCCACCTAAACTAAAATATATGAAAAGCCATCCCCAGTCTAACCATTTGTATCATTGCTGTTCATAAAAGGCGTAATTAGATTAAACAAGCATTACGTTCAGGTTGCGTTTCATTGTGACAACGACAAAAGTAACGTTAGGCTTCATGACGTAACGTTATCTGGGATCAATCATTTGATCAATCAGCATTTACTTTGCACAGCATTTGCTGCTGCACAAACCTAGATGGAGTGTGACGTCTGTTACCGCGGACCGATTTCATCACAGCATATCGATGCTAAAGAGACTTAAAATAATTCGTACAATAGAAGTTAATAGAAGTTGCATTGTATCTGTTGATATCCACTTAACAATGCAGCTTGGTCTGAAATCACATCTTCTGAGATTTAATCCCCATATTCTTGCTCTTCATAACCTGACTGATGTGTCCCGCAACATTTTAACGACATGTCAAAAATCCGAGTTTATGTTCCACGGTTTAACGACTGTGGCAAATGTAGCCACCATTGGTCTACTTACATAACAAGAGAACCAATGAAACAAAACACATTTTTCACTTTTAAAGTTTTCTACTAATCTGCTATGATCTTCTATAACTGTGACCGCTTGATCTTGTTTGCGCCAATGGCTGGTTGTCTTACACACCTTAAGCTTCCTACAAAGTCAAAAGTGCTGCTAAATAAATAACCCAAGACATACTGCTGTCCAGATACCAACTGAGAGCCATTAATAACTACTAGACAGCAAACAGTTTAAAAAGAGGCGCTTTGGAAAGCTATAAATTACATAAGCGCAATTAAAGTGCCAACCCCTGACCCTGACTGAGAGGCACAATCTTTATCACCTGATTTTAACATTGGCACTGGTTCCAAGTCAATACACATGACACGACTGCGCCGATAACTCAACCAACTACAATTTATGGCCATATCGTACAAAGTCCGTCAAAAGAATTCGTGGTTCAGATAACGCAGAATATGGGGGAACATTCAGAAACAGAAACGGTAAAGATCTCAGCCCTAGGGGTAGAAAAAACTACAAAACACTTACTAAGATGTAGGTACGTGTCGTTATTATCCATGTCTTTACGAAAACGAAAAAACTATCCAGTTTTCGTGTAAAGTCTCTTGTTTTTCCGTCCTGGACTGCAGCATCTCCCCGTTGCTGTCCGCGATCTGACTGAGGATTCGCTGCTGCCACTCTAGGGGCCCCATCGAGGGGGTGGCGAGGGACAGACCTCTCCCAGTGACAGCCTACACAAGCTGCACAACATACTGTTTACTCAATAGATTTAATCTAATTATACACAAAACATCCTAAACCCTATAGCTATAGTTATGTACATATCTTCATCACTTTTGGGAATCAATATACTAGCTACTTATATATAATATGCAATATAGCTAGTGATAGCTAATAAAAATGCATACTCAAACTATTTAATCCAGAAGACAATATCAGTTGTTTTAGTATTTGTATGAATGTGACCTAAAACATGTTAAAGTGTTAAACATAATTTAACAATAATTTAACAATTAACATAATTTAAAAATAACATAATTTACTGAACATTTTCCTCAATTAGCTACATTAAAGGTTGAACATAAGCTAAAAGTAGACACATACTCACCTAATTTATTATATAACATTGTAATATGTTAAACATAAACACTAAAATCATTTTAAGATTAAAATAAGATGTAAATTAGACAACAAATAAAACAATATTTGAAGCAGCTTGCTTTTTTCTTATCATCACCAAATAACTATTTTTGTTAAGCATTCTTGTTTGCAGCCATACTGGACAGAGGATCACAATAATATTCTTTGTGTAAAAACTATTTAGTGAAAGATCTGCTGACCATGGCCTTTGAGAATTTGGATAGGGGAAATTCTCCAAATTCCAAGCTCTTAGTGCCCACAAGGCTAACAGTGGGTCTGAAGACCCCTTAACGCCCCCCAAGATCTCTTCAGAGTGAGGGGTCATTTAAGGGTGAGCTCCCACTACCTCAGGAGGTTATTCAGAAGTCACCAGCATTCAGAGTCTTGAACTCCTGTTTAAGGGGGACACAGAGAGTGTTAGTGATGACCACTCTGTCTGTCCGTGAGCTGGGCTGTCGAATGGGAAAAACACACTGGCTCCCATCCTTGTAAAAACACAACATAAAAGAACACAGGGGGATGCTAACAAAGATGAATGGCTTCTCTTCCAACTCATTCCACACTAATCAGGGCCTTTTCATTTGTTCCCTGTTAGATAATGTAAATTTGTGGAGTCAAAGAAAGGGACTAAAAGGGACAATTTATCAACCTCCCTTTTATCCCTCTAATGGAGCCACATGTTCCAGAGCATTAGAATCGCCCTGAGCTGCAAAGTATATTAGCGCTGAAAAGGGGGTAACAAGAATGAGGATTGTATTTCAGTGTGAACATGAACAACATAATGATTCCCGGTGATGTCTTTAATCCTATTGCTTTCATTAACAAGGAGAACAGCAAACACAACCGCATGTTACATGCTTTTCTCTGAGAATAAAAAGACGTGTAATCACGTTGTTACGTTTCAGGCGGCAAATAGAAAACTTATAGGAGGCAAATAGGAAACTTATAGCAAATATGAAATTTATAGGAGACTGTGTGTTCAGTGGTTTTGAGAACCTTCAGGCCTAAATCCTAAATCACTGCAGATATAGGGAAGGATTGGTGGATTATCTTGCTGTTTGTCTACAACAATAGCTGGCAATGGACCATTCAGTTGCAGAGTGTTGGGGACCTCACCCTTGCAAACATCTATCACCAGTTAAAAGCAGAGTGGCCCACCCCTTAACCCAACCGTCACTGTGCTAAAGCCAGCCAAGAGAAATGAGCAGTCTGGTCATCTCAACCTCAGACAACAGACCATGTCTGAGGTAACCATGTGGCAAATACACACAGAGCTCCCCAGATCCAGAATAAAGTGGCAGTGTTCTTCAAAGCAGCCAGATGATAGTGTGTGAAGCAAATTGTTCATGCTAGAAAGCTTTCACAATAATACATATTCTTAATATCAAGCTGTAGACCTGTTTTGACTATAAAGGAGATTTTGTATAATTACAAAATGTTATTTTAGTGCAAATAATACATTTAAACAATTAGTTGAACAATTAGTTTTGCCTAATTCCCACCACATAAGTCTGTTTCATCTGGTCAGTCTTTATGTTGTTAAACTCTCATTTGATCTGGCTTGTTTGTAATAACAGTCACAGTTTAGCTGATTGGTTGCAGAAAAACTGTTTGAGATTGCATTTGCCCTCTATGCTCTACTGGGTATATCATAGGATTGTGTGTGTGCGTGTATGGGAGATGGCTCTCCATCTGTTATACACTCATTAACAGAGCCCCCTCATGTTTTAATCAGTCCCCATACACAAACCACACCCATTCTCACACACAGACACACACACTCACACACATAAGTGCAACCTCACTGGCCACAAGGCTTGAGCATGGCCAACACAGCCACCCCAAGCATCATCAATCTCACTGGTCATTAATCTCTAAGCACAAAGGCTTAACATGCTGCACATTTTGGTTGTGAAACTGTGCACCATTTTGACCAAATCACAGCAAAGCAGCATGCCAACTGCATTAAATCAAGCTGCGAGTGTGCAGCGTGCCATGGAAGCATGGAAGCAAATTGTTTGAGCTTTATTCTTTTTGATGTTGTTCCAAGCTATAGAAAAAAGTAGCATTAATCAATCACAGTATGCTGCTCTTATGACTGGTCCACCATTAGATGTGTAATGAGGGGCCTAATGCTGTTGCATACTAAACTCTGTGTCTATGATAAAAATCAAATAACGAGTAATGCCCTACAAACTGGGATAAATATAATCTGACATCAGTTAAATGTCATCTGACATCATTGCACAGTATTTGTAAGAAACCCCACAAGTAATTTCCAAGCTGTTAAGTGAGGTAAAGGCACAAGAGCGGCTGCAGATAATCTTAGGAAGGCCGGGCAGCGTTACCTCACGAGTGGCGTCCTGCGACTCTTTCGCCACAGGATGTGCGTCATAAATCTTACTCAAGTGCACTAACAGAGGAGCTCATGGGACCCAACCCATGACATACTGATCAACACATGAGCACTGCACATAAAGTAACATTCAGGCACAAAAAGCATGAGTTGTGATAGGTGTTTGAGGCATCATTGTAAAGTGTGTTCCAATCTAATTTTATTTGCTGAAGCAAACTAAAAAATCAACAAACAAATCAATAAATTAAATTAGGTAATCAAACATTAACCAGCAGTATGTAACAGTTTTGTTCAAAAATGACAGATTTTACACAAATTACACAATTAGATTTATAGAGAAAATCTAAACAGAGAATAGAATGATTGAAACATTGTACACAGCTGAGTAAAAGTGAAAGTTGGTGAGCAGTTCTGACAACAAGTGTCTTTATCACGTGTTTATATTTCAAATGCGTGTAAAAATAGAAAAGAGGAAAGAACAGAGTGAATAACAAAATAGTGTTACACAACAGTTAATTAATCAAACGCACCAAATGCAGGAACTCACTTGGCAACGTAGTTTCTTAAAGCACAAAAATAGAAGCAGTGAAGCTGGGCAGCCCTGAGTGAACTTACAGCGGATGCAACAGGACAAAATCAATTGTGCCTTAAGAACACAGGCACACAAGTCAAACATTGGGCTGCTATTTCAATGTTTTCTTGGTAAAATCATTTGCACAAAAAACAACTGGGTGAACTGCAGGGAACTGCCAAGGCCATAAACTTTAGACAGGAAGATATATATAAAATCAAGAGATCTGGCCAAGAAACAGATCAGCTTCAAAACAGCTAATTGGCAGATATCCTTGGCTATAATAAGAGGAACTATTGAGCTATCAGCAACAATCTCTGCTGCACTTCATTGAATGGGATTCATCTGAAAAAGAGACGATGGGACATGCAATTCTGAGAAAAGGACAATTTGTGAGGTGAAGCGTGGAGTGTTCTAGAAGACAAACACCTTGTTATTGATACACACTATATACTTCTATGGTAAATAAAAATTCTAAGAGTTGAGAATTGCAGATAATTACTGTTTTGAAGATGCTTATATACACAATAGACCATGGTCAATGGTCTGAGACTATTGAAAGAGACCTGATTAAAATAGTTTAATTAAAATTGAACATTTAAAACAACAAATGGAAAGAAATTTAAACAACAAAACACATAACATATAATGAGTAAGAAATATTTAAGATTCTGCACTATTTCCTGGTCACTAATCAAATAAAGCACTAAAGCAAATACATGACATTGAACTTGATCATTTCTTTGTACAAACAGTCAGATTGCCCTTCTTTCATTAAAACACACAGAACAGACTTTGAACCATCCTTCTATGACATGCGGCAAAAACAGAACACATACTAAAAAATGCATGTTAGTCAATTATATTAACACGCTGACAGTATAATTTGCAAAATTAGACCCTTCTGTAATAATAAACCAAAGATATCGTCCTGGCAGTTTAATTTCCTCAATCGCATTTGACGTTTTCTTCATGGAAAAAACTGAGGCAAGGAGGAACTTGCAAAAATAAAATCCACTTTTCATTTCCTATCTAATCCCTCTCTTTTGCAAGAGCAAATGACGTCTTGCAGTTGCAATTTTAATGTCTCAAGAAGCATGAAGGGTGCTTGAAGCCCCTGAGGTTTGAGGTTTGCACAGATGTTCTTCTAAGAAGTCCTCGTATTTCTTTAAGCTCCTAATCCCAAATCTCTTCTTTGGTGGGTCTAGACAATTTTAAGATGCTATAACACAAATTTCTGATGCTCTTACAAAATCAATAACCATAATCATTGTATGACAGCCACTGGGCAAATGACTGCAAAATATGTGTGTTTCTACTGATCTGGAATTAATGTCATAATGCTGTGATGCCGTGTAAATGCTGTGCATCCAGGAAGGACGTGCAGGAGCATGTTTGTCACGGATTCTGAGGGACCATGTGAGGTTAAGTGGACTTGTCCTGAGAGGACCAGTAAGATTAAGACATAAGCATCTGCTCTGCAATGTTACAGTGACTTGTTCATGTGTTAAGATTCCATAAGGTTCCATAATACACCAAGACCTGTCAATAATAATTAACAAAAACCATACAGTTACCTATTTCTGTTTCACACAATGTTTGTGAAAAGACAAAATTATCAGGCAGGTGGAAGACAAATTATGAGTCAAATGTCTGACAGGCTGTCCAATAGATTAGTAGTGAGGCAAAAGAAACAACCTGAGACTTGCATAAAGTAAAGGGGACTCATTCACTTATAGTTTAAATGTCATAGTGTTGGCTTTCAAAGACCACATGCAGTACAGCCAAAAGCTCAACGAAAGGGCAGAACTACAGGTTAAGAAACACCATGGAAACTTGATAGGATGTAAAAGAGATTAAAAGCTAATAAAAACTAATACAGACCCCTTTCCTGAATCTGCAATACTGTAAGGCACATCATATAAACTGTGCTTTTGCTATGGTTTCGCAACAAGGTTTCGCAATAAATTAATCAAGCCGCTGTTCTCGAGGAACACTTGGCTGAACATTACAGATGGCAGATCACACTACAGCATTAGAAGGTCTATCTAAAAAAAGGAGCAGACTATGTGAGCGAGTGTACATGCACAGTTATATTCTAACAAAAGTCTGCAGAGAGTAAGTAGGTGTGTTTCTGGCCTAGCTGTACTTTTAAGGAGATTACTATAATGTCAGTATTAATTATAATTTAAGCTAACTTTAGAAAAATTGCAGTCACTGGGAAAGCAGAGAGCAGTCCCATGAGAGAAATTAATTATTAAACACACTAAATGATGCTTATTTATAAATGTAAGTAACAGACAGTCCTTATAAGGAAACAATAAATGGGATAGTACACAGTAAAGTAAAGAGGACCGTATTAAAACCATTAGGTCTATGGAATGCCCCCACAAAACATGACAACCGGTATGTGTGTGGCTACTTGTACCCTGAGCTATAGTTCAGGGAATAAAAATACACAATAATTCTAATTAGCCTATTAGATTTATTAAAAATCTAGGCTATTTATTAGAATTAGCCTAAGATTTTTTCAATACGATCATGTTACTGTGTTTACAGAGAATTTCCAAAAACAAGTTGTCTCTTTAAGCCTTCCTTAATATTATTTGATTATTGTATTGCATTGGTTAACAAGTTGAAATGAAATATTTTTCTTTCTGTTAAGCTTTACTACTTATTCACCTATTACGCCATCTAGCGACATTTTAAAGCTATTGTAAAGAAGCTTTGTGCGGAACTATTAATGTTGGAGTTTGTTTCCACCGACCTTATTCTATCGACACCTGGACTTCTGTGTTGACAACAGGTAACACGTGAAAAATAGCAAAGACAGATAGATGTAGCTTTTCAAAGTAAACTTTAGGTTGAGATAAATGCCATATTTGAATTACAATAAAAATATGAGTAGCGGCGATTATATTATGCATCAATACTGTACATTAATATATTGCAGCCGATGAAAGGTTATGTTTATTACTAGCTAAATTTACACTTATGCATTGGGCAGACGCTTTATCCAAAGCGACTTACAGTACATTCAGGTACATACAGGTTTTACATTTTTACCAGTACATGTGCTCACTGGGAAATGTTCACACAAGGCTGCTTTACTATAGTTGTAATTTTAGCATGGTTGTTTATACTTGCTTATTGATCGCTTCCAATGCATTGATATAAAACATGTGATCGTCTTACCCAGGAAACTATGATAGCAGTGGAGGCCGGACTGTACATCGGATCTGTGTCGGATCTGAAGGACGCTCAAAGCCTGACTGATGCAGGTATCACTCATGTACTGACTGTCGACTCCGAGCAACCTGCGCTTACCGGATTCCACACCAAATTCATCCGCGCGCTGGATGATGCGTCTGCAGATCTCCTGAGCAAACTGGAGGAGTGTATCAGCTTTATAACAGAAGCTCAGACACAAGCTGAGTCTAAACCCTCTGCTGTTCTTGTGCATTGGTAGGTTTAGTATTTTGGTTACACTTCTAAAACAAATTCAAAAACTAATTTCAAACTTCAATAAACGTTTGAAAATAAAAACAAAACAAAAAGAATCTACCCTTTGTTTATATACATTCAAAATGTCATTTATTTTTATGTATTTTCTTATGCATTTGTATGTACAAATTACGTACTGTATGTAATATACATTTAACTCACATTTAATCTGAATCTTTATATATTTAAATATTTTTAAATCTTAAATATTTTTTAAGTATTTTTAAACATTGAAGTTTATAAACATTTTAAAGATTAAACATTGAATTTAAACATTGTTTTTCTTTTCTTTCTGAAGTCATGTAGGACAGAGTAGAAGTGCTGCTGTTGTTACTGCTTACCTAATGAAAACACAAAGTCTGAGTTTACAGGATGCATATACTAAACTCCAAAACCTAAAACCAGATGTTAAGTGAGTATGGTTCATTGTTTATTCTGTGGTGGAAAGTTTGTCAATATACTTAAAGTCTACCCTTGTATTTACCAAACATTCTTATTTTCTTAGAATGAATGAAGAGTTTCTAGACCAGCTGGCTCTTTTTGAATTAATGGATTGTAAAGTAGACACCACAAATCCTTTATACAAACAGTTTAGGTTGAAGAATATTACAGAGAAATATCCAGGTATGTGCATTATCAAAGTTCAGTTCTTTTTTAAAGTGTTTGCTATGTTTAATGCTTTACAAATATCTAGTTTGTCTTTTTATTCTTATGATGAAAATTTGACAAATTGTTTCATGTACAAACAGCTTGTTCACATTTAACAGTTAAAGTATTAAATAACTCATATTTATTAAATACCCTTTAATATTTTGATCACTTCAGAGCTCCGGAATGTTCCAAAAGATGTTTTTGCTGTTGATCCCGCCCAAACTCAGAATGCAGAGGCTGTTTACAGGTGTAGAAAATGCAGGTAAAATCTTTTCCAACTTTCAAAAAGTCCTGAGCAAATGTATAAATGTGTACATCACTTGCTGTTGTTATCGCAACAGACGGACACTTTTCCGCCACTCTAGCATTCTGAGTCACTGTTTGGGAGGCGGAGCCTCAGCATTCTCTCATAAGAAGACTAGGATAGTAAATACTGAAGATCAGAAACAGTGCACATCTTACTTTATTGAGCCGGTGCAGTGGATGGAACAGGCCTTGCTTGGTGTTATGGATGGCCAGGTAATATCTAACTGATGTATATGGAGTAGTTGTTATTATTGTTATAGTTGTTATTATTATTGTTATAGTTGTTGTTATTATTCATTGATTATTGGACAGTTTAAAAACCTCCAGATCTATATTTAGGTAGAAAAGCACATTTGGTTAAATATACTCCCTCTTGCTAGGCCAGACTTTAAATACTTTTCTGTTGTGTTTCACTTTTTTATGTTTAGTTTCTTAACAGACATAAAATCATTAGATTTTTGAATATATTCCAAATTTAAAGGGTTTGTATAATTTTTCTTGTAGCTGTTGTGTCCTAAATGTAACTCAAAGCTGGGCTCTTTTAACTGGTATGGTGAACAGTGTTCATGTGGCCGCTGGGTGACACCCGCCTTCCAGATGCACAAGAACAGAGTGGATGAAATTAAACACATCAGCATACCTGCACTCAAATA